>CM038794.1:236680687-236834579 GCA_021764765.1 Vicia sativa | reverse complement strand
CGACAAGGCACCTCATCGTATGTCCATTATATTTTTATCCGATAACTCCTCGCAGTTTATTAGATCCATGTCAATGTGTAATCGACACATTCTTGACCGCATCCTCATTGCACATCCATTATCTCTTTGTCTAGATTACATTGTAGGTGTGTATCGTGATTGGGATGGCATGCACACATTCTCGTTATGCTACCTATTTCGCTATTTTCCGTGTTTCTTTTGTTGCATGGCTGTGACTTAAGTTTTCGAGTATTCCTTAGCTTGTTGCTCTTCTGGATTCTATATCCGCTTTGGTAGTCTCTATACTGCTTATCACATTCTCACAACTTTCCTAGATATCATGAGAAGTAGGATTTACCGCTTTCCTGCCATGAGAAGTAGGAATAGAGATGTATGAAGGCTCGTAGTTGGAGCATGTCTAGAACCCTCTCGTTTATTTAAAGACCGCTTAGGGCGCTTTGTTTGCTAATTGTGTTTGGTTTGTTTTAAATCCTCCATCCTCGATAGGGAGGTAATTTTAGTAAGTGTTTTACATTTGTGCTTGCATACGAGAGTGGTTAGGACACCCGACGTGGCACCACCAAGCAAAGTCCCGCTTTTATATTTCCAGCATTCGAGCCATGATGATGATAAGCGAAGGGTCCGGGATCAATTTCGCATTCCACTGTTAGCTCAAGACATATAATCAGTTGCTTCCTTTATCGAGCTCATATAAAGCAAGGCAAGGGTTCCCTATTATGACTCTCCACACTTTCCTGGGTTCATATTTATTGCAGAGCTCGTGATCATTTGCTCTTCACACTTGATGCTCATGTCATGCGGTGATACTATTCATGTGAACGGATGTGTCGGCTCCCGGGTTGACTCACGGTGATGCTCAAGCATCTTCGAGGCTATGGGACTTCCTCCTTTCCCGCGTTGTGTGTGCCATTTTTTGTTTGTATTGCATTGTTTGAAGCCAAAGATATTGTTTGCTTCATCCCTTTGGTCGCCTTTGATTCTACATTAGGTAGTGATTCGAGATGGACATAGACTTAGGTTTTAAACCTTCCATCCTTTTGTCATCTTCGACTCTACTTAGTTAGTGATTGAGATAGACATAGATTTAGATTGTAAACCTTGTCATGTTCCTTAGGATTCTTGAATCTACTTAGATAGCGATCTGAGTTAGACCTTAGGTTATAATCTATGCATGATAACATTAGGGATAGAGTTAGATAGCTTCCCTGATTGTTTTCTAGTTTCTTTTGCATACTTGTATGTATAAAACTAAACTTGTTTTCTTTTGCAAATCAAAACACTTAATAATGGTTCAAACTCCTTTTTCAAGGTAAAAGCAACCAACCAATGCAAACCTTTTTGCCTACGAGGTTTTTTGTGTTTAAAATTTTTGTATAAGTAAAACACATAACCCACCAAAACATGTGAGCTGAACTACCGACGCCCGACTTTCCCATGCACGCGGAACACGAGGTATCTTGTCACCTGGCCCGATCAAGCAAACTTTGTATATATACTTCCTTTTTCCCTTTTCTTTATTTTCTTTCTTTTACTGCATGATAGCGATTAAGAGTGAGCATACACACACCTTTAGATAGAAAGAAGTGATACCGTAGAGTACTACGGGCGTAAAGCTAATTCTTCACGTAATCCAACTCCTTTACCTAGATTCTCTTGATTTCTCGGTCGTAGGACCGTGATTTCCCCAAGTTTACTCGATGTTTTCCTCCCGCCGTAAGATAAAAGACGCTCGATGGTGACTCTCTTTATACCATCAAGTATCACGGGAGGTTCGGCCGGTTGTTTCAACCTCAGATACCCTAACTATCCCAGAAAGTTTCAACTAATCCGATAAACTAATTTCTCCTCAATTCAATCGTTGTTATTTTCTACTCGATTTTAGTTTCTGCAACATTAGTAATTAGTTCTAATTATTCTACTAATTAATTCTGATAGTTTCATTATTAATTCTGCATTATTATGGCTCGCTTTATTAATTATTCTACACTGCTGGTTACACTTTGTGTTGCTAAATACTACCCTGCTGATATAATTTTCCACTGCTGTTAGAGTATTTTTGCTACTGCTGAGACTAACTTCACACACTGTCATGTAATTCTCTCTCTCCTATTATTATTTCATCATGCCAATACTAGTGTTATGTTCAATTTCCTTATAACATGCCTAAGCCACGAGGACAAGAATGGCATTGAGACCCCCACCCCCACACAGAGGCGGTCGCCTCACACCCCCTTCACCCAAGGAGACGGACGTCTCCCTCTTTCTTCAGCCCCTGAGGCGCCCTTCTTTCTCTCCAAGGGCGGCTCGCCTCCTTCCTGTAGCACGAAACTTTTCTTCGATCGCAACCATTTATACACACAACAATTTCAACTCAACACATATGGAAATAATTTCAACATGCAACATAATTCATCTCAAGATACAAAAATTCATCACCGAAAATATGATTAGCAGTGTAACTACGTAGCTCTAAACCCCACATAAAAATTATCCTACAATCGATTATAAAACCCGAACCCCACCCCTTACCTGTGGATTGAAGGGAACTCGAAAATTCGATCGAAATTGGCGAACTCTCGGACAACAACGATCCCTCCTAGCAACCCTTGTTTCCAAATTTTCTTTTTCTCTTCTAGTTTTTCCACCGCTATGGCTTGGTTTCTTAGGTTTTGCAAATCAATTGCCACTTCTCACTTTTTACTAGGTTATTTAATTAAATATGGGCTACTAATATAATTTTTGGTCTAATAAAATAACACTCCTAACAATGTTATTTCACCCTCATAGTTAATCTATTATATTTAATTTAATAATTCCAATTAAGAAAATAAATCCTAATATCATTTTTATTCTGACTAATTTTTTACCCGATTATTAATTTAACCATTCCACCTGTAAATCGAATTAATCACCCAATTAACTCGGAAAATACTCTAAAATATTAATTAAGTTACTTTAATTAATTACGTGTGTTACAACTCTCCCCCACTTAGAACATTTTCGTCCTCGAAAATTCGTCCGACACATCCATCCTTAACCTCGTCTCCACGTCTAACCTTCCGACATAATCGCAACTCACTACAATTAAAATCCAAGGTACTTGCGCAATTTCATTTCACTTTGACCTCATCAACCATAATAATCAATGAAGTTAGATCCATGAAAACATACCTCTGGTATCTCTGTTTATTGGAGTCTCAACCAACACGATCACCTTCGCACCAGGCGCTTTCCTCGGTTTTTGACAATAAGGACTAATATGCCCTTCTTCACCATAATTAAAGCATATAATCTCTTTATGCTTGCAATCAGATATTGCACGCCCGGTCTGTCCACAACGGAAACACCTCTTCACCTCAGTAGTACAGGCATTGCCCTTGTGACCAGGTTTCCCACACTTGAAACAAGTCATGCTAGCAGGAGCGTCTCCCCCACTAGTTCTCTGGCCCTCAGCAATGTAACACGGTGAACTGACTTTTAGTGTTTTTTTTTTGTATCGCAAATGTGCGGATAGCAAGAGTCGCCACCGACTTTTATTTTTATCCAATTAAGGGGAAGGTAAAAGTACAGAAAAAGACCTTCGTTAGATTCTGAGTAAGGGAGAAGGTTATGAAAAGGGAAGGTATTAGCACCCCTTTTCATCCGTAGTTTATCTACGGGCTCTTAGTTTCTCTAAATCACTTTAAAATTGTGCTTTCTGTGTGTTTGACAAAAATGTTTTTGAAAAAGGCATTTCGCTTTGACTTTGTAATGATTCATGTAGGAATGTATACAAAGTGTTCGGAAATGTTTCGTTTTTGAAAAGAGTTTGAACTTTGAAGAAAGTGTGAGGTGTGAAAATTATTTGATAGAGCAAGCAACTAAAAGTCTTATTACCTACTCAGAATTGGTCGTTTTCGTATTTTACGTTCCTTTAGAATAGCGCTAGCCGTACCATTAGTTGGTAGGTAACTCCATTCGTTGGATGTAAGCGGGACATTCGAAGGGACATCGGATGGTCATAGAAGGCAACTCGTAGGAGGTATCCTAGCACATTCGAAGGGACTATCATCATTTCTCGTAGGCGACAATCGAGGGTCAAGATCATGTATTCAGAGGCGACATCGTGGGTCTTATGATCTTTGTATCGAAGGGACTATGATGATATGTTTGTAGGCAACGGTGCTAGAATACCTCTACGTTCGAGGGACATGACCATTTTGAATTCGTAAAGGCAACGAGAGAGAATTACCCTAAGGGGTGCATGTGTGAAAATAGTGTGTTGATTTCAGATATTTTATCTTGAAAATTAGTGGGCTATGTTCATTATTATCTTGCCATACACGCCTAGTTACTAGCAGTTTTTAGGGTGCGGAAATTAAAATGAGGAATGTAAAGATGCGGAAGGGTAAATGTCCTACGCTATTACATGGCTTTGGGGCAGATACATAATTTAAACTTTGCGGAAAGTAAAAACCTAATTTAAACTATTACATCCCATGAGCAGTTACATTATTGGAAAAATGAAAACAGTAAAAGAAACCGTCTGAAACGGAATAACCTGTAAAAGAATGAGAAATCGGAAAATACGAGATGAATCGAATGAGAGAAAAAATGTTAGAAAAATGCAAGTTTTTAAATGAGAAAAATATGACATGCTAGAAATAACATAAATATGCTAAAATAGTTTTTTGGGATTTTTTAGATGCATTTTAATAATTTAAAACTAATTAAATGTGATTTAAATGCTAAATTATGAACAAAAATAAATATCCATGCAAAACAATATTTTTTAATTTTATAAATTAAATAAAGGTTTTCTGAAAATAAATGCAAAAGGAAAAAATATTTTGATGATTTTTAATGCACGAAATAAAAATATGAAATTAATTAAAATAGATGCAAATATATTAAAAATAAGAAAATATGAAAAAATAAGAAAATATGGAGTTTGTGAAAAAAGAAAGCAAATCTGGTCTTGGGCTGAATCGAACTCGTGACCTGTTAGAGCATCTTTCCAAAAGCCAAGCCTTAACCACTGGGACAAGTGGCATCTAGTGTTTAAAAAAACGAAATCAATTGAATATAAGTGCTGACGCGTCATGGTTATGTTTGAAACACAGTCAGCGTGGGTGGGGTCCAGATTGAACGAGAAAGCGAATCAGAAAGCTCCATTATGCCACGCCGTCTCGGGTTCGCTGAGTAGGAGTTAGGCTCCCATCTTCCGCCATTGAAATCGAAACAAGAAAAATACGAAGAATAAATGGGAAAGGGGAACCCTACCCCCCTAAATCAACCCTCCTGAATCCATTGGTGATATCCGTTTGCCCTAAAAACGCTTGTATAAGGCTGCTCGATTCAAACAGCTCGAAAAGCCCTAGACATATAAAATCGAGTTTCACGCTTAAGCTTGCAGATGGTTTGTTCTCGACCTAATAATCACCCCGAATCCATACAAACACACAAGAACGATTAATAATGCATGATTAAAGAAATTGAATTTCCAAAAATACCAAGTCGAGCAAGTTCTTGAGCACGATCCGCAGCCTGGCTTGATGCAAGGATTGCTTTTTGTCATTGGAACCTCCGAACACGTTTGATGGTGGTAATGAATCTTGCTAGAAATTAAAATTGAATTTCACAAGTTTGAGAAATTTTTGCAAGAATAAGGGTTATGCTTTGAGCTAGGGTTTCGTATCTTTATTTGTACTATTTAGTATTTATAGAAGAATTGAGAGAGGAAAAAGAGAAAAAGATTGGTTAATCAATGTGCAATATTTTTATTCAAATAAAATCAAATTTCCTTAAAATTTGATTTTTCTTTCCATATGCATGCTATCAATTTGGTATGCTTGGGCTATCTTGGACCTTAAGTAAGATAAAATCCACTCATTTGAAAAATACTTTATTTTATATTTATATAATTTAATTTTGAATTAAATGGTTTAAAATTCAAAATAAATTATAAAATAGAAAATTGCCATGGCCAACCATTTATGAGTCACAAATAATGTCATGAGTAAGTTTGGATCAAAAGATTATAGGCCCATTTGGAAAATTTTGCATTTTGACCAAAATGTCCTTTTGTAATCGTCCAAAATTTCCCAACTTCGAATAGTGTATCTTGCTCAATTTTCCACATTTTTGAGTGTTCTTAGACTTTTGAAAGCTCTAAGAGTCCTCTAACCAACCTTTTAGTCTCATCTCAATTGAGTTTCCATGCTCAATATATCCTCAAACAAAAGTTGACTTTTGTTGACTTTGAAAATGACTGAATGTTTTGAGCCATACCTCTCAAATGAAGCATTTTTGGACATTCTTGTGAGACATAGTTGTAGAGAATTGAATTTCCTTCAAAACAAGAGGTGGTGGAAAAAATTTATGAGAAAGTATGAAGAAGTTATGATCATCAAAGTTCGGTTGACTTTTCACCTAGAAACCCTAATTTAGAAAGTTTGACTTTTGAGCAAATCTTGAGTTTTCTTGATGAATCATGATCAACCCTTGATTAAATGATGAATGTAACTTCAAAATGAGGATGTTGACCGAAAATTATGAAGTTTGACTGTATGTTGACCACAGTTGACTTTTTGTCCAATACAACTGATTTTCAACCATCTGAGCAATTGTCTGAGGAAACTTGACTTGTAAGGCTTGAAACTTGACAGGGAGAATCTTTGAAGCATATGAGGAGGCATGAATACCATTGGAGATATTGGAAATCCATCTTGACTTGAGAGATACCAAACCCTAGTTTGGGTTGATTGCCTAGGAGAGAGTCTGTCTGATCAACTCTTGAGGAATCTTTGAGTATGGAGGTATGAAATTTCATGAGTAGATGGAGGGCAAATTTTGGGGTATAACAGCTGCCCCTGTTCAATCTTCTTGTACTGGAAGGTTAGATTGACATGCTTGTCTTTCGTGACCTGAAGGTAGAAGATGATTGAACACTCGAGTACACCTGAAAATTTGCACTCGCGGTTGGCTGATGATGCGGGAATGGGCCTACAGATGCCATTTGGAGAAGCTGGGGAATGAGTCATACGCTAGACTCGAGGTGGTTATTTGAATATGAGAATCGTCGGGGATGGGCTTAGGATGCCATCTGGAAAGGTCGATGCTGGGGAGCGAGCCGTACGCTAGGCTCTGTAGACGTTTCTGGAGAGGAGAGGAGCATGGAGATGGGCTTAAGATGCCATCCAGAGGGAGTCGTATGTTAGACTTTGTGTTCACTTTTGAATGAATTTATTGGTTTGCATTGACTTTTAACCATATATGCAGCATTCTGAAAGTGAAGCACTGTTGACAAGTAGTCGGAGATGGGCTTAAGATGTCATCCAAGGCAACTGAGTCGTACGCTAGACTCTGTAGTTGCTGTTGATAATAAGAGAGAGTCAGAATAAATCTTCGTGTCGTCCATTCTGAGGGGATAGTAGTTGGCAAAGCGTGGATACTTTCCTGCAGCATCGGTGTCGTCTACTGCTCGCTATCGGAGGATAACCGTGATCGCTCGGATAGGGTTTCCGCCCGGCTTCGTAATCTCGATCCGCTGTTGGAGAACAGCGAGGGTGGTCGCTCGGATAGGTTTGCCGCCGATATTCGGGTCTTAATCCTGGACCTGGTTGTCGGAGGACAACTAGAGGCGGTCTTTCAGATAGTTTTCCCGTCGAGATTCGGGTCTTAATCTTGGACCTGTTTGCGTCAGAAGTGACTTTCACCTGTTTTGGAGAAAACAAGAGAAACTTTGATAGCATATTGTTAGTCTTATGCAAAGTATGATGTATGACAATGTATATGAATGATGTATGCATATATGTATGAATGATAGATGCATATATTATGACTTTATGTGAAATGTATGAATGATAGATGTTGTGGTATTTCAAAACATATCCATCTTGAAGAAGATGAGGATATTCTTGCTTGAAGACTTCTGACTTCTGTCTAAAGATGGAGATCCTGAGAGGAAAGATAACTTTGATTCCTCCGATGCACTATCTGACCAAGTCTTGGGCCTAGATATTGTTGAGGAAGGTAGAGATTGAGAAACTCGTTGTTGGAGATCTCATACATATAGACCCGGCTGGGGAGAGTCTGGGAGGCAATCTGTTGGGGATCTTGTATGTAGATCCTGCTGGAGAGCGTTGGGTTGGAAGAGTCTGGAACCCGTTGAAATCTCTGGTTGTAAGTTTCCTCCGATGCACTATCTGACCAAGTTTCGAGTCTGGATATTGCTGCTGGGGGAAAGGAGAATTATCGAGAAATATCTGCTCTCGGCCGGGCCGGGGGTGAAGTGTTACTGCTCGGAGACTGATGTAACATTGCTTAGTTGAGTGGAATCACTGCTTGAGGGCTAACACATACTCCGTTGGGGAAGGTTTGTAGTGCATGACACCTCTGTGGGGGAATGTTTCTGGTGACTTTCGTCGTCATCTCAATTCCTGGAACCTGTAATAATTACCTTTATACGTTTACTTTTCGCATGTTTGTGAACAGATTCTTATTGTCAAATGCATATAATCATTCAAAGAAAACGTTGGACTTTATGCAAACAACAACAGTGAAAATTGTAAAGAGAGGGAAACTCGTATTTATTCGAAATGTGGCGTATGGCCAAGTAGTTTGTACACGAGAGCGGTAAAAAGCTATGTGGAAACAATCTCGTTAAGTTCCAACTATGCTAGTACTCATATATTTCAACTATCTCATCTCCTTGTTGTCAGTAGAAAGTGAGTGAATCGATCATCGCCATTTGAATCTTGAATGCTGATAGTAGTCTGGAAGTATGTGATTTGGAAGAGACATAGTCGTACGCTTAAATCCCTAACTTTTGCCTAGACCGCCTCTTCGGTTTTCATCACCGATACCCTTTTTGCCTAAGCCGCCCTTTCAGGTTTTCGACTTGCCGGGTGTACATGTTTTGTATATATCCTTAACTTTTCCCGAACCCTTTTGGTTCGCCAGGATGCCCTTATTTTTGCCTAGGTTCGTCGACCTAGCGGGTCTCTTTATGTAGTATTTTTGACTATGTCTCGTTCTGTGTGGAAGTCTTCACCATCCATAGTGCTAAGTATCATAGCTCCGCCGGAAAATACTGTCTTGACTACAAACGGTCCCTCATAGGTGGGAGTCCATTTGCCCCTGGGATCACCTTGTGGAAGAATGATGCGCTTGACTACTAGGTCACCGACTTGGTAGACTCGGTGCTTGACCTTCTTGTTAAATGCTCTGATCATTCGCTTCTGATAAACCTGTCCGTGGCAGATGGACGCGAGTCGTTTCTCATCAATCAAATTAATCTGGTCGAGGCGAGTTTGGATCCAATCGTCTTCGCCTAATTCTACATCCTGGAGGACTCTGGTCGAGGGTATCTGAACCTCAATGGGTAGGACTGCTTCCATACCATACACAAGAGAGAAGGGGTTGCCTCTGATGTTCGCTTGAGTGTGATAACCATGAAGAGCAATGGTAACATCTCATGCCAATTGTAAGTCACCGTCATCTTCTCGTATAATCTTCTTAATGTTCTTGTTGGCGGCTTCCATCGCCATTCATCTTAGGCCGATAAGGAGAAGAATTGTGATGCTTGATCTTGAACTTCGTGCAGAGTTCGGCGATCATCTTGTTGTTGAGATTAGAGCCGTTATCTGTGATAATCCTTTCAGGAGTGCCATACCGACAGATAAGATTATGTTTGATGAATCGAGCCACAACATTCTTGGTAACAGATGCGAACGAGGCTACTTCTACCCACTTGGTAAAGTAATCGATTGCCACAAGGATGAAACGATGTCCGTTGGAAGCTGTGGGCTTGATTTCTCCAATCATGTCAATGCCCCACATTGCGAAAGGCCAAGGAGCTGTTAGAACATTCAGAGGTACTGGGGGTACGTGCACTTTGTCGGCATAAATCTGACACTTGTGACAAGATCGAGCGTAGCGGTGACAATCAGCTTCCTTGGTGGACCAGTAGTAACCTGTTCTCAGAATCTTTTTAGCCATCGTATGTCCACTTGAGTGGGTACCAAATGCGCCTTCATGTAACTCTTCCATGATACGTTCCGCTATTTTCCGGTCTACACAGCGGAGTAAGCACAAATCGTGGTTGCGCTTGTATAAGATGTCGTTGCTGAGGAAGAATTTGGATGCAAATCTTCTCATGAACTTCTTATCATTGATGATGCCCTCTGGATATTCCGAGTCTCAAGATACCTCTTCACGCCATAGTACCGTGGTTTCTCTTTGTATCAAGTCAATATGCTGGTTCGTCAAACTTCTCGATGATGATCTGGGGAACCTCGTTGTCCCATCTGACCTTGAACATAGACGACATAGTAGCTAATGCGTCCGCCAACTGATTCTCTTCTCGTGGAATGTGATTGAAAGTAATCTCTTCGAAGTAGGGATCAAACCGTAACATGCTCGATAGGAATGAGATTCGATGCTTCGTATCCCACTCGCCTTAATCTGACCGATCACTAAAGCTGAGTCTCCATACACTTGTAAGAACTTGATTCTTAAGTCAATAGCGCCTTTAATACCCATAATGCATGCTTCAGATTCGCCATATTGTTAGTGCAATCAAACATAATCTGGCGGTGAAAGGAGTGTGTCCGCTGGGAGATGAAATGATGGCTCCAATGCCATTGCTGTGCGCTTTGAGGCTCCATCAAAGACCATGGTCCATCGGGATCCTTGTTCAGTCCTTCGTCTGGCCTCGGTTCTTCACAATCAGAATTAGTAACATCTTCGTCTGAAATTGAACCGCATAGACCGATAGTCATCTACGGCTTGATGAGCCAAATGATCGGCTACTACACTTCCTTTGATCGCTTTAAGAAGTGTACCGATGTCGATTCGGTCAAGATCATTTGCCATCTTGCTATTCTTCCGAGAGAGCTGGTTTCTCAAAGATGTATTTTATCGGATCCATCTTGAAATCAACAAGGTAGTATGGGTCAACATATCGCCTTAGTCGGCGAGCAGCAAGCCAAAGCGTTGCAAGTTTTCTCAAGCTGTGAGTATCTTGTTTCACATCGGTAAACTTTTGCTAAGGTAGTATATTGCATGCTCTTTTCGACCAAACTCGCTATGTTGCCCCAACACACACCCCATTGAATTTCTAACACCCAAGTACATGATGAGAGGTCTTCTTCATGGGCGGCATCGGATAGAGGATTCGTAGGTACCCTTGATTTTATCAAAAGCGATCCGGCAATCGCTGCTCCATTCTACCACTTGATCTTTCTTTAGTAACTTGAAGATTGGCTCACAAGTAGCGTTAGATGCAATGAATCTGCAATGTAATTCAAACGTCCCAAGAAACCTCGACTTCCTTCTCGGTGGGAGTGGCATTTCTTGAATAGCTTTAACCTTGGCGGGTCAACTTCAATACCTTTACCACTGACAACAAACCCTAGGAGTTTTCCGGATCTGACTCCAAAGGTGCACTTTCTAGGATTAAGTCTCAGTCTGTACTTCTTCAACCTGTCAAACAGTTTTTGCAAATGATCAAGATGTTCTTCTTCAGTCTGTGATCGAGCTATCATGTCGTCGACGTAGACCTCTATCTCGTGATGAGTCATGTCATGAAATAATGTCACCATAGCACGCTGATAAGTGGCGCCCGCGTTCTTCAGTCCGAACGGCATAACCTTGTAATGTAGTGCCCCACCCGTAACGAAAGTCTTCTCCATGTCTTCGGGAGCCATTTTGATCTGATTGTAACCGGAGAAACCATCCATGAAGGAGAAAACCTTATGCTGAGCGGTGTTGTCGACCAGAATATCAATATGAGGAAGTGGAAAATCATCTTTCGGACTTGCTTTGTTCAGATCTCTGTAATCCACACACATTCGTACTTTGCCATCCTTCTTAGGTACAGGCACCACATTAGCAACCCACTGCAGATAAGAAGTAACAGCTAAGAAACCGGCATTGAACTGCTTCATAACTTCGGCTTTGATTTTCTCCGACATCTCAGGACGCATGCGACGAACCTTCTGTTTCACTGGGAGAAAACCCTCTTTTGTTGGCAATCGATGAACCACAATATCAATGTCTAAACCCGACATGTCTTCGTATGACCAAGCAAAGACCTCAATATAGTCTCGTAGCATCTAAACCAACCTTTCTTTAACACTGCTCTCAAGACCCGCTCCTATCTTGATCTCTTTTTTGTCTTCGTCAGTACCCAAATTCACAACCTCAACTGTCTCTTTGTGTGGCTGTATAACTCGCTCTTCTTGCTGTAGCAGTCTGGCAAGTTCTCCTGGCACTTCACAATCTTCCTCACTTTCGTCCTCGGCTTGGTAGATCGGATTATCGGAGTTATATTTAGCAATAGCATAGCTGTTATTAACGAGATTTGGAGTGATTCTGCAGTGTATCACGTGGGTGTGTGTAAGAAACACATAGATTTTTGAAGGGGTGATAAAGTAAAAGAAAACAAATAATTGAATGCAAAAGTCCAACGAATTTATTGAATGAAAATACGTAAACAACAGATAATAACCCTCGCAAACGAGCCACGATGCCCCGGGCAAGGCACTAGGCTTTCAAAGTTTATTGTTCAAAACATAAAGAAATACGAAAAGCAAAACAAAACAAGAGCAATTACTCCTGGCTAAAGGAGATTGGTATGACGTCTTCAGTCTTCCAATTGCTGAGCCCATGATCTGGAGTTGGGAAGATCCACTTGCTGATGTCGAAACCGTTGTCGTCGTCTTCTATAGCATGGATTCCACTCTGGCTGATGCGGAAAGGAAGTTGGCCGGCACGTTCGCGGCGTATCATCTTCTGACCCTTGATGGTGAAGCCTAAACCAGTCTTGTCAGATTTGAAAGGAAGATCAGGGAGCTGTCCCCAAATAGCACTACCCTCTTCGACAGCAGCTTGAGCATCTTTCAGCGAGGCCATCCTAGGCGGAACTTGTGTAACCTCAGGAGTGACAGGAGAGTCAGCAGGCATGACTCTGGGAATTGTTTCAAAAGCTTGACAGGGAGTCTCAAAGAATTCACCCTCCACCTCGAGGTATCGGAATGACTGTAGATGACTGACCATATATTCTTCTTCACCACATACTGTGACAACCTTCCCTTTTACCGGGTATTTCACCATGTAAGGTAGGTATATACCGCCTTGTATCCAAGGCGCCCAAGTAGGCAAGAGTAGGTGGACGGATGTCCATGACAAAGAAAGTGGAATCAAAAGTCTGGGAACCGACTTTAACAGCAGAGTGAGTTTCCAAGTCTGCTCGCTTAGAACCATCAAAAGCTCTCAATAATGTCACGGGTCTCGTAACCAACCTTCAACATCAAGTCGATCAAAAGCATTCGTCGGAAGGATATTCAGAGCAGAACCGGTATCCACCAATACATGAGACAATGTAGTGCCCTTGCATTCAACAGAGATGTGCAAGGCTTTGTTGTGTTTCCTTCCGGCAGGAGTCAAATCAGCATCAGAGAAGCCTAAGCCGTTGTTGGCAGCCAAGCTAGCAATACAAA
Source organism: Vicia sativa (assembly GCA_021764765.1). Lineage (NCBI taxonomy): Eukaryota > Viridiplantae > Streptophyta > Magnoliopsida > Fabales > Fabaceae > Vicia > Vicia sativa. The sequence goes on along the minus strand of CM038794.1, from coordinate 236,821,074 downwards.
CTTCAAATTGATCAGTGGTAGTGTCTTGTGGTACGTGAGCATTCTTCAGAAACTTCACCAAGGCATTAGCATGAGCCTCGGAGCACAAGAGCAGAGCAAGCATGGATATCTTGGACGGAGTCTGTCCCAATTGTTCCACGACATTGTAGTCACTCTTCTTGATAATCTTCAGAATTTCCTCCATTTCTTGTTTGGAGGTATTTTCAGCAACTTCCTTTGGTACTTCTGGTTGAGCAGGATGAGTCACTGGTTCTTTCCCTCTAACTTGGGGAATGGGTTGAATAGCTGGAATGCGAGCTGGAGTCGCAGTGTCTTTCGGAGGAGAGATATCTGGAGAGAATACCTTTCCGGTTCTGGTCACCTTACTTGATCCGGTGATGTTGTCAATGTCAGGAAAGGTAGCTTCAATTGTAAGATCTTCCATGGTCAAAGGGTCTTGCTTGACGCCATGATAGTAAAAATCAGCTCCATAATTCCAAGGAATAGCCTTGTCAGAGGAATATGGAACTGGTCTGGGAGAAGTGATAATGAGAGGTGCCACTCTAGTCACAGGATCAGCAGAGGAAATCCTTATAGTGTTAACATCAGCATAGTCTTCAGGGAAATCGTCACCCCATCCGGTCGCCTTAACATCTTCAATAGGAATCTTGTAGCTTTCAGGAACAGTGTACTTCACCATGTAATCGTACTTTCCACTTGGCTGCCCCAAGGTATCCCACACAGGTGGTGTAGTTTCATTCACATCTTCGATCTTCAACTTAGACATTTCTTCACACAACTTTTGCACAGGTGGTTTCAGAAATAGTATCTCACGGTTATCCATCATGCACTGAACACGTCTTCTTAACCAAGGACAGCCATCAGGCGCAGATGGGCACCAACGGCAATTCTCTGGGCATCCTGGATTAACACCGGCTTGTAGCAAATTCTTCTTAACAGTCATCAGAGGAATGGTCAAGTCATCTATGTTGAAAACATAAGTATCGTCACCAACAGCATTGGAACTCTTGTCATGGTTAGGCATAGGCGCGTTGATCACATTCGGAGTCTCACCAGGAGGATCAAACTCAATCTGCTTAGCTTCAATCATATCTTGAATCTTGTTTTTTAGAGCCCAACAATCATCAGTACTATGCCCTGGGCTATTGGAATGGTAAGCACACTTAGCATTAGGATTGTATCTCGGAGAGGAAGTGTTGACATTTTGAGGAGGATCCTCAAGGTAATCACTTTCAACATGTGTTGCAAGGCTTGCGACAAAGGCATGTTGATCTTAACCGTCTTTGCGGCGTGTTCGCTACGCTGTCTCACTGAGGTTGTCGATGTAGCGTTGGAGATCACAACTGCCCCTACAGTTGAGCGGGTCGGTCTTGGCTCGGCTTTTCTGACCATACACAGCATTGGCTTCTTTCTTACCAACAAAAGATCTCTTCGCAGCATTGGAAGATGACTCTACATGAATCTTCCACTCTTGATACCAGCTTCAATACGCCGCTGTAAGTATCACGGTGAATGGTCAAGAGTTTCCAATCGATGATTGAAGAATGGGCTGTCTGTTCCCATAAACATGTCAACCAACTCCTATTGGACAAGGGTGGTTGAACTGCTCGCTAGATCTTTCCATTTCGAGCATACTCTTTGAACTTCTCATCACGACCCATAAACATGCTTTGTAGTTGCATGCGAGTGGGTGTCAATTCAAGATTGTACTCATCATCTGAGAAAGCATCGCTAAGTCACTCCAAGTACGGATACGGTCATTCTCTAGGTGATAATACCACTCCAAGCGAGTTCGGACAAACTCTCTTGAAAATAGTGCATCCACAACTTTCTCATCATCAGATTGAAATTTCGGCAGCGATACGTGATGTCACGAGAATGTTATGACACAAGATTCGACACTATGTTCACAATTCACACAAAATACAAAAGCGATAAAGAACACAATAAATTGTTTACCCGGTTCGGTTCAACAAACCTACATCCGGGGCTACCAAGCAGGAGGAAATTCACTATTAGTAGAATTAATTGGAATAAACCACCAGTTTATCTCCTTCACTTAAAACCTACCCAATGACACTTCAACCTAAGTCCTACTTAGATCTGAGTTCCTACTCACTCCCCCTCAATCACAGCAGTGATATCAACCTATTGAATAATTGAATTGTGAAGACACACTTCAATAAACTATCTTGATCTCGCTTCAAAGCTTTCAATCAAGAGACAAACACTCCGTGCTTTAAAGCTTTGAGTGATACACTACCCTTACAGCAAATCCTAGTCCAAAGCACTTATCAATTGATAGTTGCTTGGCTCACAAGAGAAACTAGAATTACAAATACCAACTGTTACTAATCCTAATAGTACACAAAAACAAGCTGCTATCTCTTCAATACATTCCAAGGGCGCAGCAGCAGAGTAAGGGTTCTTTTCCTTTTATAGAAGCAGTCCTGAAACTTCAGTTTTGGGCTTCCATAAAGATAACTAGGGTTCACTTAATTTAATCCTAAAAACATGGTCTTTTCAACAACCAATTTAGGTTTAATTCAGATTAACCTAGCAGCCACGTGAGCATGCTTTCTAATAACAGAAAAACAATATTTAGCAGCTCAACAAACTTCCTGAAAAATCTCAGGAACAAACAAATTCTGCAGAACAGAATGTCACACTGAATGTCATAACATCTGTTATGACATCAGACTGTTTTCTGCAGAATTTCCAGCACAGCTTTAGCTTCCAGTTCTGAGCTGTCTTTTAACATCCTTAGTAGGTAGGATTTATCTTCAATCTCTGAATGTCATGACATCCATCATGACATTGCTAAAGCCTAGTTTTACCAAACATAATGCCAACTTAAAAACACTAACAAACTCCCCCTTTGGCACATTTTTGGCTAAAACTACCTAACACATCAGAGAACCTATGCAGCAGAAGACTAACTAGATCCAAGCTTAAATAAACTAGAACCTAGAGATAAGATAAATTCTACCCATACAGAAATCCCAAAATTCCCACAATTGCCCACATACAAAATTTAAAAACAGGCCATACAATTCCAGGCCATCAATTCCCCAAAGATACACTTCCCCAAAATCCCATACTACTTGTTAATACAGTAGTTCTTCTCCCCCTTTTTAGCCATAAAGGGCCAAAGGATACAATACAATTGCCCCAAACTCTTAATCAATCAGTACCAGAAAAAAAAAAACCAGCAAGTATTCAAGGGATACACATCTGTCAATACAATAATTACAATCATCCAAAATGAAGCAAAATGGGAAAAAACAAGAAAACAGGAAACAATTGACAGAATAGCATTAGGGGCAACAGGGGCAGCAGCTTCAAGTGCTTTCTTCTCCAGAAGAAGCACTGTGAAAGGACACATCTTCAGAGCCTTCTTTGTCAGCAACTTCTTGGTCAGCAACATCATCTTCCTCCATATGAGCAGTAGAGGTATCACCATCAAGCCTTTCTTCCTCAACCTCTATGTCTTTTTCTTTTTCAAGAGTAGAGATCAGAGCTTCAAGGGTCTGCTTCCTTGCTTCAAGTTCCCTACAAGTCTCCTTTAGCACAGCTATGACATCTGCCTTCTGAGAATTGGCTTTGACATTGGATGTCTCAGCTGATGTCATGACAATGTCAGGGACATGCTTCCCTTGAAATAGCTTATAGTGGAAGCCAAGGGCAGGAGCTCTTTTACATACTGAGTCTCTATTAACCAGAATGTCAGGGTATTGATCAGTTATAATACCACACAAGAGGGAGGGAAATGCTATTGGTCCTTTTATAGCATAACTGTCAGCATGTTTAAGGATCTGATCAAAGATGTAGCTTCCATAGTCAAATTTGGCTTTTGTTCCAACAGCAAAAATGAACCTCCCCAGACCAATGGAGATGGTTGACTTGTGATTCGTGGGAACCCAGTTGGCTGCACCAATCTTGTGTATAATAGCAAATTTGACACTTAATTTGCTGGCAGAAAGCTTTCCCTTCAAAGGCCAATGTTTTACCTGCTTGGCAGTGATTGTCTGACACACTTGATTGTTAGTTTCTTCAAGCTCAGGTTGAGCCTCATCTTATCTCCCTAAGTATTTGTTGATTACACTTGAGGAGAACTTCACTTTTCTTCCTCTGACAAACACAGTCTCAAAATCTGCTGATCTTCCATCAGCACAACCATTTGACAGGTTCACAATAAACTCCTTCACCAGACCTTCATAACAATTTGAGAACTTCACCACAGTTCTCATCAACCCAGCTTCCTTGATCAGGTCAATTACCTCTTTGCATTCAAGAGCATCTTTGTGCAGTTCCCTTTCAAGTGCAATTCTTTTTAAACTCACATATTTCCACCTATTAGCATTTTCAGGGTGGTGAAAGGAAATGTTGTCAATTGACACTTCAGGGACTATGGGTATTTTCCCAAGAGACAACCTTCTTTTTGAATGAATGTCAGAGACATTCTCTGTAACATCAAAATCAGAATCATCCTGTTCTGAGGGCTCAGGTACTTTCCTTTTCCTTACAATTGAAGTGCTCTTTTCTTTAGGGGTATCACCAACATTCTTGACTTTATCCTTCCCTTTGGAAGTTCCAACCTTGTTGCCCTTACCAGATTTCTCTACTGTCTTCCTCTCAGCCCTGGGAGTCTTGCAACCAACTTCAGCATTCCTCTTATGAACAGAGCTTGGAACAACAATCTTCTTCCCTTTCCTATTCATTACCCTCCTAGCAATGCTGGGATTAACCTTGGCTATGAGGTCATTATCAGAAAACTCCTCATCTAGATTGATGATATGAGAAACCATATTCTGATTGGTGTTCTTCTCAGGAGTATCTTCAAGAATGCTATCAGATATGTTATCAGCAGAGACAGCAGGAGATTTATCAGAGGTATTATGATCTGGGGATTTCTCAAGAATCTCATCAGAAATCTCATTCACATTTGCAGCAGGGGATTCAGCTACATTATCATTCTTACATCCTTCAGGAACTGGAGCAGAAGGATTTACATCATCTTTCACAGGGGAATCAACATTATCACCAGATGTCTTGACATTCTCATTGACATCTGGATCAACTGCTAAGCTAGGGCTAGTAGACTTATGATTCAGGGGAACTGAAATCCCAGGCACAAACTTATTCTCATTTAGGATATCAGACACTATCCTAGCTATGGCCTCATGCACTGACCTAGATCCTTCTCTATTTACTAGTTCTGGGGGAACAGAGGATGATGGTACTGAGGTCTTACCAGAAGGAGATATTTGTGCCCTTCTTGCATTTCTTGTGCGTAACTTCTTGACCTTTTCTGGGTTAGTGGCCATTGTACGCAGTGGTGTCACTCTCAGAGCTTCAACTTGTATGGCTTCAGTGTTTGCTCTAACTTCAGCCATGGGGAGAGATGGAGATCCTGATTCTTGAGATGATGAGGATGATGAGGACATTTTTCGCTGATGGTTGTTGAGAGGATGAAAGCGAAAATAGCAAAGGGTTTCAAAGTTTCTTTTGAGAGAAGAAAGGATGGTACTACTTTCAAAAGAAGAAACTATTATATGAGGATGTCTCTTCCTATTCTTGGACTTCTTAAAATAAGGAAGAAAATACCTACATAACCCTTTAAACAAAAGTTGAAATAAACACTCCCTTTCATCCCTTGTTGTAGGCTCAGTTAATTGTTACAACTTCACATATTGACAAGTACCCAGTTTGTCCCTCAAGGTCTTAAGTTGACTAGTCTTAAGAACTTTAGTACAGATGTCACAGGCCGATGTCATGACATCCTGTATGACATTGTACCTAGTCAGCATCTGCTTCATCCAGATCATCTTAAAGCAATTTCTCCCAGCTGCTATGCATTCAACTTTAACATTGTATAAAGTTAAACAATTTTGCTTCTTGCTGATCCAAAACATGAGACTGTTTCTCAAGAAGGAACATCCATCAACAGGACTTTTATTCAAGTTTTGAACAACACTTTCTCCACTGGATTTCTTGGATAACTTCAAATGTGGAGGGATAAGAGTCCTAGTGTGGCTGCCATTATTCAGTCCAAGCTTCTTGACACAGTTCCTTGCAAACTTGCTATGTGGAAGAAGTGTTGAGCCTTTCATCTGTGAGACTTGCAGTCCAAGAAAATGAATCAACACTCCAATGAGACTCATCCCAAATTCAGCTTGCATTTGGTTGTCAAAATGTCTCACAATTGTGTCAAGTATTCCTCCAATCACTAGGTTATTACCAGAAGTTTGAAGCACCATGATCTTTCCCTTTTCGACAAAGAGGATTTCATCCAAGATTCCTCTCCTGTATCCTTTGATAGTAAGATGCTTGATTAGCCTTTCATGCCAGATCCTAGTACCTTGCTTCAGTACTTTAGGAGTGGTCAGATGTCTAGACAATGAGTGTGACATTCTGATTTCCTGTCCAGTCTTATGCTTACCACAGATCCTCCCTTTGACTATGAGAGATCTTGGTATCCTTCTGACTCCCTCTATGGAACTGATCCTTTTCATTCCTCTGAGGTGTGGATGACCAGATTCTTGCTGCCACAACTTCACTTTCTCTTCACCTGTGTCTGTAGAACTCATAGAGGACAAAGTGGTTTTCTCAGATTCCCACATGTAGCAGTTGTCCTTTGATCTGACTCCTCTCATAATCACTACCTGTTCATCGTTGATTACAAGACATTCAACCTTAGTGAAGTTGACTGTGAATCCCATATCACATAGCTGACTTATGCTAATGAGATTTGCATTCAGACCTTTTACAAGCAACACTCCATTTAGGCTTGGAGCTCCAGACCAGTTTGAGTTTCCAATACCTTTGATTTCTCCTTTAGCTCCATCTCCAAAAGTAACAAAGCTGACAGAATGAGGTTTAACATCTTTAAGAAGATTTCTGTCTCCAGTCACATGCTTAGAACACCCACTGTCAAAGTACCAGTCTTTCTTGGTAGACACACTAAGAGAAGTGTTAGCTACCAGAGCAACAGTCTTCTTCTTCCACTGTTGAGAATATGATACCCTGTTGGTCTTAGGCTTAACATAAGGAGTCTGATTAGGATATCCATATAACCTATAGCAGAAGGACTTTATGTGACCAAACCTTCCACAATAATGACATCTCCATCTTTGAAACTTTTTGTTCAAGTTTCTATGATTTTGATGTTGAACCCAATGTTGTGACATCTGTTTTGACATTGGTTCATTAGGTCTGTTCTTCCTGTTGTTATTAACAAATTTCTTAGCCTTCACATATCCAGAGGCAGACCTATCTCCTGTTTTGTGGTATGACCTCTTCTTTGCCATTGACTTCCCAGGTTTGTTCTACTCCTGGTTATTAGCAAATCTCTTTGCAGCCACATACCCTGAGCCAGACACATTTCCTGTTTTATGTTGTGACACCTGTTTTGACATTGTTTTCCCATGTCTCTCCTTCTTGATGTCACCAACAGGTTTCTTTTCAGCCACATATCCTAGACCATGCTTATTTCCTGCATTTTGTCCAAGCTGAAGAATTTCTTCCAACTTATCAGTACCAGATGTCAACATTTTGACAGATTTAGACATCTGATCAAGTTTGGAGTTCAGCATTACAATATCACTATTGAGGTGATTTATAGTGGCTGTGTTTTCCTTTTTCTCAGCCTCCAGCTTCACATTCTCAGCTTCCAACTTCTCAATCAGCTTTTTCTGTTCCTCATTCTGCTGACAAACTTCACCACTTTTTACACACAACTTCCTGTAAGTTTCAGCAAGCTCTTCAAATGTCACTTCCTCATCACTAGAGTCCATATCAGAATTGTACACTCCAGAGAGAGCAGTGACAAGTTTGGCACCTTCTTCCTCAGATTCACTTCCTGAATCACCATCAGACCAAGTGACAGCCATTCCTTTCTTTTGTTTCTTTAGAAAGGTGGGACATTCAGCTCTAATATGTCCAAATCCTTCACATTCATGACATTGGACTTTACTGCCTTGACTTCCTTTTTCTTCTGACTTGGATCTTCTGCTGGAATCATAAGATCTGCTGATGTCAGATGCAATGTCCTTGACATGTGACCTTGACTTTGGATCAATTCTCCTGATCAGTTTGTTGAACTGTCTTCCAAGCATGGTTATAGCTTCAGATATCTTCTCCTCATCTTCCACCTTGCATCCCTCTTTAGTATTGGATACAAGTGCTATGCTCTTGTTTTTCTTGTCAACAGGTTCACTGATTCCCATCTCAAAAGTCATAAGAGATCCAATAAGTTCTTCAACCTTCAAGGTGCTGATGTCTTGAGCCTCCTCTATTGTAGTGACTTTCATTGCAAATCTCTTAGGCAAGGATCTGAGAATCTTTCTTACCAGCTTCTCTTCTGGCATCTTTTCACCAAGTGCTCCTGAGGCATTGGCAATTTCCAAGATATTCATGTGAAATTTATGAATATTCTCATCTTCCTTCATCTTCAAATTCTCAAATCTGGTAGTGAGCATCTGAAGTCTTGACATCTTCACCTTGGATGTCCCCTCATGAGTAGTTCTGAGAGTGTCCCAAACATCCTTGGCCAGCTCACATTGATGGACCAGTCTGAAGATGTTCCTGTCAATACAATTGAACAGAGCATTCAATGCTTTAGAGTTCCCTAGAGCTAGTTCTTCTTCCTCTTTGCTCCATTCCTCCTCAGGTTTCAAGACAGTAGTCCCATCTTTTTCCAGCTTGGTGGGATGTTTCCATCCTTTGTCAGCAGCTCTCCAAGCTTTAATGTCCACTGATCTTAAGAAGGCAACCATACGAGGCTTCCAGTAATCATAATTAGACCCATCCAAAATAGGTGGTCTACCTCCAAATCCTCCTTCTTTATCCATTACGCCAGAAACTATTATCCCTAGATCTCACCCAGAAATAACAAGCAGGGTGCCTGCTCTGATGCCAATTGAAATTCCTGGCAGCAGATACGTGATGTCACAGAGAATGTTATGACACAGTATCTAACACTATGTTCACAATTCACACAGTAAATACAGAAAGCAGTAAAGAACACAATAAATTGTTTACCCAGTTCGGTTCAACAAACCTACATCTAGGGGCTACCAAGCCAGGGAGGAAATTCACTATTAGTAGAATTAATTCAGGAATAAACCACCAGTTTATCTCCTTCACTTAAAACCTACCCAATGACACTTCAACCTAAGTCCTACTTAGATCTGAGTTCCTACTCACTCCCCCTCAATCACAGCAGTGATATCAACCTATTGAATAATTGAATTGTGAAGACACACTTCAATAAACTATCTTGATCTCGCTTCAAAGCTTTCAATCAAGAGACAAACACTCGTGCTTTAAAGCTTTGAGTGATACACTACCCTTACAGCAAATCCTAGTCCAAAGCACTTATCAATTGATAGTTGCTTGGCTCACAAGAGAAACTAGAATTACAAATACCAACTGTTACTAATCCTAATAGTACACAAAAACAAGCTGCTATCTCTTCAATACATTCCAAGGGCGCAGCAGCAGAGTAAGGGTTCTTTTCCTTTTATAGAAGCAGTCCTGAAACTTCAGTTTTGGGCTTCCATAAAGATAGCTAGGGTTCACTTAATTTAATCCTAAAAACATGGTCTTTTCAACAACCAATTTAGGTTTAATTCAGATTAACCTAGCAGCCACGTGAGCATGCTTTCTAATAACAGAAAAACAATATTTAGCAGCTCAACAAACTTCCTGAAAAATCTCAGGAACAAACAGATTCTGCAGAACAGAATGTCACACTGAATGTCATAACATCTGTTATGACATCAGACTGTTTTCTACAGAATTTCCAGCACAGCTTTAGCTTCCAGTTCTGAGCTGTCTTTTAACATCCTTAGTAGGTAGGATTTATCTTCAATCTCTGAATGTCATGACATCCATCATGACATTGCTAAAGCCTAGTTTTACCAAACATAATGCCAACTTAAAAACACTAACAAGTATGGGGATTGATCTTCTGGACATAGGACTTCAAATGTAGCTTAGGGCAAGACATGCCATCATACTTGGCAAAAGTAGGAGCTTTGAACTTGGGAGGAATCACAACACCAGGGACAAGACTCAGATCATCAAAATTCAACCCGGACATCTTCAGGTTTTCCACAGCATTCAGACGGTCTTCAAGTTGTTTGTACTTATCATCCCCATCAGAGTATTAGCTGTAGTCAGAGCGATCCTCTCTCTCCTTCTTTCTTAGGCTCACGCTGGTCATCTTCATCACCCTTGGTACTCTCTTCAGTATGGACACTTCCTTCAGAGAGCTCTATCCGACTGACCCTTTTAGGACCACCTTTGTAGCGTCTACCCATGTTGAGGAGACCAACAACCTTCTTCTTTCTGTTGATGAGCTTCTTCAGATCTTCTTGGCCTTGGACCAAACTGGTGAACATCTACTGAAACTGAGCATTCTGAGCTTGAAGATCTTTGACGGACTGTTCAAGAGTCATTTCTGCTAAAATAAATAGCGAGAGAATGAGAAAACCAATCTTCAATGTACCTGTGATGCAATGTTATGCTATGATATGCAATGTTTATGCGAATGCTATGCAATGTTTTCAAGGATCTTAGAGATTTAAATTTGTTAAACAGCAATGAACAAACATTTATTAGTACTTCTTTTATTATTCTTTTTTTTTTAAGTACAAAAGATAGTTTAAAACAAATAAAAGAAAACATATAAATCCTAAAGCTCTAAGTCTCCCATGGGCGCTTCCTCTTGATGCCGAGGTAGGCGTTGATGCTTCGCTCCTCGTGAAGTAGCTTGGTCAACTCTAGCACCTTCTTCTCACTTGCATAACACTGAGCTTCAAAGGTATCCCTTTCTTCTTTTAGTTGAATCCAGGATCTCTTCAAGTCTTCAAAATCAGTAGGCATGTCAGGATGGATAACGGTATAGGGTACGTCACCTATAGCAACAGGTTCCATAATTACTGGTAGAACAAGCGTGAATGGCATCATGAGGTTTTGAGCTCGAGCTCTCACCCATTTGAGGTAAGGTTCCCAAGGAATGGAGTTTTGGTGCCCCAAAGTCTTGGTATCAGTCTTCTTTACCATGCCCCAAGCGTGTATAAACCTTCGTCGGTAATTCTGGAGATCATGATTGTAGTCGAACACAATGTCTTAGAGAAGTATATCATGCGGACCATCTCTTCGAGCAAAACCAAACTGTCGTAGAGCTAGAGAAGGGTTGTAAGTGATACCTCCCCTTATACCAAGTAGTGGTACATTAGGGAATTCTCCACAACGCTCAATGAATGTGAAGTCCTTTTGAGAGAAAAGACTCCAACGAATATCTGAATGAGAGAGTGACATCAACCTTTGAGACCATCTCATCCTTTGTTCATTCTTCAAAACTGATGGAGGGAGGTGCGAAATAAACCACCTCGAAAGTAACGGTATGCAACACATGAGAGTTCCTTGTCTCTTAGTAGTACGAGTGTGGAGAGAATATAGGATGTCTCCAAGTAAAGTAGGCACTGGATTGCGGGTAAGAAACAGTTTGATGGCGTTGACGTCTATGAATTGATCCGAGTTAGGAAATAGAAACAAACCATAAATTAGCAAGGCCACAATGTCTTCGAATGCATGGAAACTCATAACTTTGAGGAATTCTCGGGCTTTCTTAATTAGGAACTTGGAAAGTAAACCCTTAACTCCACTTCTAGTTTCCTAATTGGCTTCAATGTCTGAGCGCTTGAGATGTAAAGCGGATGCAATGTCTTCGTACTTAGGAACTTTTTCTAGACCGGTGAATGGCATTTGTTCAAGAATGGGTATCCCAAGTAGCTTAGAGAACTCTTCCAAGGTAGGAACCAACTGATAATCTGGGAATGTAAAGCAATGGTGTTTCGGATCGAAGAACTGAAATAGGACATGCATCATATCTTCTTCAAAACTGGAGATAACCAAATCAAGTAAATAACCATGTCTTTTGATGAACTGAGCATGATCAGGAATTTCTGAAACCAATTCTTTGAGCTGAGAAGGTATACCCATGAAGTTGATTCGGATAGTCTTTCTAGAAGCCATAATTCCCTACAAAACAGAGCAAAGATAAATCCCTAGGTCCTTGAAATAGTTAGAAATGATATGCAATGCGAATGATGTCATGATGTCATGTTTAACACACACAAACAATTCACACAATGAGCCTAGGTTTAAGGCTTGCATGAGGTATAGGTGATTACCCCACCAAAAGTTTGAGTTGGTTCATCCTGTCCTATAATAGTAACCGGGTTCTAGGAATCTCACATCATCGATCTTTCTCGTAGGCGTTTATTTCAATACGACTGCCAAGTGGTCGATCGAAAATATCCCAAAAGTCTGATCTCAATGAGCGTAGCATCGAGTATCAACCAACCTTAGTCTGCACCAAAGTCGGCCATCTCACTACCTTCTAATGGCTAAGATGGGTCAATTAAGGTTCTAAAAGTTTAGTTAGCGCTTGATGACACCACGCAGAAGCCAAATACTATCCTCAACTTGGGAATGAAGAGTATCAGGACATCCAAAGTGTCACGCTAACGTAGCCATCATGTTGACCGTTTTGATATACGTCTAACGGTCGCGACGATTTATTGCTACTTACCTAAAAGGAAACCCGGATCCGGGTGTAGGATCCCCCACAAATATAATACCCAAGCAACCCTTAAAGATAAAGCAAGCAAGTCAAACAGAAAGCAATAAAGGTGATCTAGAAATTCCTAAGGCAATTCTCTCTTTAGGGTGTCTCCCCGGCAGAGTCGCCAGTTCTGTAACACGGTGAACTGACTTTTAGTGTTTTTTTTTTGTATCGCAAATGTGCGGATAGCAAGAGTCGCCATCGACTTTTATTTTTATCCAATTAAGGGGAAGGTAAAAGTACAGAAAAAGACCTTCGTTAGATTCTGAGTAAGGGAGAAGGTTATGAAAAGGGAAGGTATTAGCACCCCTTTTCATCCGTAGTTTATCTACGGGCTCTTAGTTTCTCTAAATCACTTTAAAATTGTGCTTTCTGTGTGTTTGACAAAAATGTTTTTGAAAAAAGCATTTCGCTTTGACTTTGTAATGATTCATGTAGGAATGTATACAAAGTGTTCGGAAATGTTTCGTTTTTGAAAAGAGTTTGAACTTTGAAGAAAGTGTGAGGTGTGAAAATTATTTGATAGAGCAAGCAACTAAAAGTCTTATTACCTACTCAGAATTGGTCGTTTTTGTATTTTACGTTCCTTTAGAATAGCGCTAGCCGTACCATTAGTTGGTAGGTAACTCCATTCGTTGGATGTAAGCGGGACATTCGAAGGGACATCGGATGGTCATAGAAGGCAACTCGTAGGAGGTATCCTAGCACATTCGAAGGGACTATCATCATTTCTCGTAGGCGACAATCGAGGGTCAAGATCATGTATTCAGAGGCGACATCGTGGGTCTTATGATCTTTGTATCGAAGGGACTATGATGATATGTTTGTAGGCAACGGTGCTAGAATACCTCTACGTTCGAGGGACATGACCATTTTGAATTCGTAAAGGCAACGAGAGAGAATTACCCTAAGGGGTGCATGTGTGAAAATAGTGTGTTGATTTCAGATATTTTATCTTGAAAATTAGTGGGCTATGTTCATTATTATCTTGCCATACACGCCTAGTTACTAGCAGTTTTTAGGGTGCGGAAATTAAAATGAGGAATGTAAAGATGCGGAAGGGTAAATGTCCTACGCTATTACATGGCTTTGGGGCAGATACATAATTTAAACTTTGCGGAAAGTAAAAACCTAATTTAAACTATTACATCCCATGAGCAGTTACATTATTGGAAAAATGAAAACAGTAAAAGAAACCGTCTGAAACGGAATAACCTGTAAAAGAATGAGAAATCGGAAAATACGAGATGAATCGAATGAGAGAAAAAATGTTAGAAAAATGCAAGTTTTTAAATGAGAAAAATATGACATGCTAGAAATAACATAAATATGCTAAAATAGTTTTTTGGGATTTTTTAGATGCATTTTAATAATTTAAAACTAATTAAATGTGATTTAAATGCTAAATTATGAATAAAAATAAATATGCATGCAAAACAATATTTTTTAATTTTATAAATTAAATAAAGGTTTTCTGAAAATAAATGCAAAAGAAAAAAATATTTTGATGATTTTTAATGCACGAAATAAAAATATGAAATTAATTAAAATAGATGCAAATATATTAAAAATAAGAAAATATGAAAAAATAAGAAAATATGGAGTTTGTGAAAAAAGAAAGCAAATCTGGTCCTGGGCTGAATCGAACTCGTGACCTGTTAGAGCATCTTTCCAAAAGCCAAGCCTTAACCACTAGGACAAGTGGCATCTGGTGTTTAAAAAAACAAAATCAATTGAATATAAGTGCTGACGCGTCATGGTTATGTTTGAAACACAGTCAGCGTGGGTGGGGTCCAGATTGAACGAGAGAGCGAATCAGAAAGCTCCATTGTGCCACGCCGTCTCCTCGCCGGTCTTCGCCTGAGTCAGCGCCGGAGCTAGGGCTCAGGTCATCTTCTCCGGCCAGCCTGAAATCGAAACAAGAAAAATACGAAGAATAAATGGGAAAGGGGGACCCTACCCCCCTAAATCGACCCTCCTGAATCCATTGGTGATATCCGTTTGCCCTAAAAACGCTTGTATAAGGCTGCTCGATTCAAACAGCTCGAAAAGCCCTAGACATGGCAAATCGAGTTTCACACGTTTAAGCTTGCATGAGATGGTTTGTTCCTGACCTAATAATCACCCTGAATCCATACAAACACACAAGAATGATTAATAATGCATGATTAAAGAAATTCGAATTTCCAAAAAGTACCAAGTCGGAGCAAGTTCTTGAGCACGATCTGGGCAGCCTGGGCTTGATGTAAGGATTGCTTTTGCTTGCTGGGAACCTCCTGAACACGTTTGGATGGCTGGCACACCTTGAATCTTGCTAGAAATTAAAATTCGAATTTCACAAGTTTGAGAAATTTTTTGCAAGAATAAGGGTTATGCTTTAAGCTAGGGTTTTCGTGTCTTTGGCTTGTGTACTTGCTGAGTATTTATAGAAGAATTTGAGAGAGGAAAAAGAGTGAAAAAAGATTGGTTAATCAATGTGCAATATTTCTCATTCAAATAAAATCAAATTTCCTTAAAATTTGATTTTTTCTTTCCATATGCATGCTATCACGAATTTGGTATGCTTGGTGGGCTATCTTGGACCTTAAGTAAGATAAAAATCCAACTCATTTGAAAAAATACTTTAAGGCTCAGATTATATGCAGTGACATTATTTGAGGAGGGAATATGCATGAATTTGTTTTCTGTATATGTTTTCAATTTTAATGATTCCGATTTTGTTGTATTAAAATTTGTTTTTCATTCAGGTGTGCGATGGAATATTCAGATGATGAATTTGAGGTGGATTCCAATGAAGTTTATTGCAGTGATGGTAATACTTGTTCTGATGTTGAACTGAATGATGCTGAGGGTGACAGTTATCGAAGCTCAGATGATGACGTTGTCAATGCTGATAATGACATTGTCGATGCTGATAATGACGATGAAGATGATTTGATTGAGGAGGATGAAGTTGTAGGTGATAACGTGGTAAGAATTAATTCCATGACTTCTGAAGAAATTTGTGCTATGCAATTCGGTTCAATTGATTAAGCGTATGATTTTTATTATAAGTATGGAAAATGCAATGGTTTTGCCATTAGGAAAAATGATATTAGTAGGGGAGGGCCTGAAGGTGATAAAATATTAGTAATGAGGCAGTTTGTATGCAACAAGCAAGGTTCAAGAGAGAATAAACACTTAAGTAGGTTAGATAGGAAAAGAGATCACAAACATTTGACCCGTACTAATTTCCTAGCTAGGCTTCGTGTGCACTACAAACCCAAAAATGGTATATATGCAGTGACATTATTTGAGGAGGGTCAAAACCATGAATTAACTCCGTCTAGGTTTGTGCACTTACACCCCGTCTATCGTCAAATTTCTGAAGCGGATAAAGCTCAGATTGATGGTCTTCAGTCACATGGAATTAGAACCTGTCATTTATTGGGGTACATGGTTGCTCAAAAGGGTGGATACGCTAGTGTTGGGTTTACAAAGAAAGATTTGTACAATTATTTTGATAAAAAAATACGTGTTATTATTAAAGATGGTGACGTTTCTACATCTTTAAATTATCTAATTGTAAAGTCATCTATTGATCCCATGTTATATGCAAAATATGTTGTCAGTGGTGATGGACGACTGAGGTCTCTTTTTTGGGTTGATGGGAGCAGTAGATCCCACTATTTTTGTTTTCGTGATGTGGTTGCGTTTGACACAACTTACAAGAAGAATAAATCACAACTACCCATTGGTTATATTTTCAGGGTGTAACCACCACTCACAGACAATTATCTTTGGTGTTGCATTGGTATCGGATGAAACAACAGAGACCTATAAGTGGTTGTTGAGTTGTTTTTTAGAGTGCATGGATGGTAGATACCCACAAGCGGTGGTAACAGATGGAGATGGGGCTATGAGAGAGGCTATAAAATAGATTTTTCCCAATGCGACCCATTGGTTATGTGCGTGGCATTTGAATAAGAATGCAGGTGAAAATGTAAAGAACTCAGGATTTTTGGAAGATTTTAAAAAAAACCATGTACTCAATTTTTCAAAGGAAGAATTTGAAGATTTTTGGTTAGAGCTTATTAAAGAAAATAAACTTGAAGAAAATCCATGGGTAACCAAGACGTGTGAGAACAAGTCACTGTGGGCAACTACATACCTACGTGACAAGTTTTTTGGACGTATAAGAACTATATCCCAATGTGAAGCAGTTAATGAAATAATCAAGAGTTATGTAAGGAAGAAAGGTTGCATCTTTGAATTTATGCAGAATTTTGAGGAGGCTCTTAGACACTACAAAAACAATGAACGGATTGCTGATTTTAAATCGAAGTTTTCAGAACCGGTGTTGACAACTGAGTTGCGTTTGATTGAGAGAGATGCCGCTAAAATGTATACAACTGAGATTTTCAAGGAAGTTAAAGAAGAAATTATGAAGGTTGCTGCGTTGATCGTCAAGGACTGAAAAATTCGTGGTGATGTGATTATGTACGTTCTCACCAAATATTGTCATGCAGACTATGAAAGACATGTTCTTTATGATGGTACAACATTTCAATGTTCATGTAGGTTATTTGATTCTCGTGGGCTTCCATGTTCTCATATTTTTTATGCCATGAAAGAACAACATGTTGAACAAATTCCCATAAGTATGGTTTTGACGCGTTGGACAAAGGATGCCAAATGTGAATATTAGAACATGGATGATAATGGTATGATTGATTCAAATTCCATTGAGGTTGCTCATTTTAGTGCATATTGTTCAGTTTTTACTACTTTTTGCAAAGAAGCTTCAAAAAAGAATGGTGTTTATCGGGAAATAATGGATGACATCATGAAGTTACAAAAAAAAATTGTAGTACTGACGATCAAATTGGGACACAAAGGTTAGTTGTAGGTGATCCAATAACGGTTAAGAGTAAAGGTGCTTCGAAGAAGAAAAAAGAATGACACAAAAGCTATCATGCACTGTTCAAAATGCAATAGTACAACTCATAATGCAAGGAATTGTTCGGTAGATTCGATAACTTGTGATTTGATTGTTATAGTTAATGACTTGTTTATTATTAAACATGATAGGTGTGTTTGTATAATTTGCAAAGTAAAGAAAATGCGACATGTGAGGAAAATGTTGTGTTGGAGTTCGTGTTGTTAACAGGTTATTTAAGCCAAATTCCGAAGGTATTATATGTTTTTTTGATTATATTGTGTAATTAACTGTATTCAATAACATTATTGATATTTGTTAATATAAAAAGAAAAACAGAGGCTGTCATGGTGAAAGAAGTGTGCAAAAGTAATGTTTTATTCCACCAAAGTACCGTGGCACTAATGCGACAACGAAAACAAATATGGATATTATAAGCACAGGCAAACAAATCCCTCCAATGTATGGAATTCAACCTTTTATGTATTCAACCTAAGGCAATTGATAAAATCTGTTAATCATGATTGAATATGTTAGTGTATGTAATTTGAGACAGAAAGCCAATGTTGTAGTGTTTATGAATCCAAATCAGCATGTCTGTAGTGTTTTTGCAGCATCTTTATTTCCAGTAATTGTATTTCTGCTTCAAACTGAAACTGAACAATGTTATATGATACAATGCTGCAATTGTATTTCCAGCATCTTTATATCTAGAAATGTATGTGCCATTCTGCTATGCTTCTCTAAGTCCACCAGACAATTGTTGAATCTGAAATGTTTCTCAGCCTTTACATTTTGACTTTTACAAGTAACAGATAAAAGTGTTGTCTTATTAAGTTGTACATTGTTTATTGGTGTATGTCTCATTAAAGTTCTTTCTCGGCCATTATATTTTAGACTAAGTCTTACATTGTTTATTGGTGTATGTCTCATTAAGATACATTTCTGCTGCATCAAATCAATCCATTTTGTGGTTAATTTGTTTTGGCAAAAATATACAAGGTGTACATTGCTTGGTGGTGTATCTGTATCAGTTGAATATCAGTTACAAAAAAGTCAGTAATGTTGGTGTATCAGTTGAACATTTCTTGTTTACTGGTCTGTCGTTGGTGTATCATTGGTGCATAAGTTATGACATATCAGTGAAGTTCTGATCATTAAAAACATTTCTTGCACACAGTTCTGATCATAAAAAAAATTAAGCTGAGATGAATGCAACATTTCTTGTATTACCAATTCAACAAACATAGATAGTACAACAAATGTATCAGTATAAACATCTAAAACATCTTACAATAACTAATAACAATAATCCAGGAAAAAAAAACAAGGTCTTAAACATCTTGGATATGTTTCTTTCTTTTTATAGTTTCATCTTCAACTTTTCTCCTTTCTTGCATTGAAATTATTTAACTATGGTAGTCAATTCCTTCAAAATCTCTGAGCAGTTGCAACCACAACATATCTTCGCACTGTGTGTATTTGCATCGTTCGAATCCGCTACCAAATTTCTGGTTTTATGTCCTATTTTACAAACATATGGAGGTTGACCATCAATCTCATCGTCCCATATGAACAACTTACAACCTGCCACTGCCTATAAATGACAACAAAGACAATATAAGAAATTATTTAAAAGAAGAAATCGTGACAAAAAAATGAAATCAAACTCACCCTCCAATTTGCACATTTCCAATACCTCCTTTTAGGGTTATCATTTGAACTGGAGATGAACAACCTCATCGGTTTATTGCAACCACATTCTGGTATTTGAAGCGACATGAAGTTCGAAATAGATGTCGAAGACATGATTGAACATAAGTATATGGCGAAGACATGATGCAAAAAATGGAGGATTAAGGGTTTTAAATAGATGATACAATAGGCTTTTGTAGGCGTGCAAAATATGAATTGGAATGTGGTGGGATTTTTTAGGGAGAGGATTCCCTCCAAAGAAAAATTTCAGTTTTCACTTTGATTTTAGTGAGTGAGATAGAACGAAACATGAAGCGGTAGTAGAAGATGAAATAACAGGAAAGATTTGGTTTCAATTTGGTGCAGCATATGCGTGACATGTTGTAGTTAACAGTCGTCCGATATAAATCAATGGTTAGAATTTATGGGTGAAAGATTAATCACAACCCTCCATAATAAATACGCGACCGTGATTTAAAACAGGAAAATCACATTAGAGTATAAATCATCGTTACCAAACTATAATAACGTTTCTTCAAAACTTATACTCAAGTCTCCTTCAGCATCATAATCTGGTAATTCCCATAATTTCCTTCTCATTCGATCTTGTCGATGAGGCACCAACGCTCAATAGGTTACACAGTCGACATCACAAGCACTTAGCTTCATGCGAAGGTTGAGCATTCTCCAACTCAAGAATTACTTCTTTATTCCCGCATCAACAAGAATACAGATTTCGATTTACGGAATCTCAACACACTCTGTGCATCTAACTTGAATCATCATTCTCATACTGATCGATCCCAACTGTCAAATATACCAGTTTCACAACTAACATCTTTACCTTCTTTGACATTGTCCAGAAAATCACCGTTAATTTTCAACATCTCTAACACAACACTCTGCGGTGACACTTCGCAACTAATCTTATATAAAATTTCAACAATGTCGCTCTACACCGCTTTGGTGACAGAACAACTCCAATTCTCCTTTTTCACATGTCACTAACTTGTCATCAAAACATGACTTTAGTTTCCTCTTAAAGGCATCTTCCTTTAAAAGGTCATATTCATCATAAGTTGCACCTCTGTATGCTTCCTGACCCTGCATTGCAACCCAAAACCTTATAACCGCTTGAACAACTCTTACAATTGCATACAAGGATCTCACGACAGGTTTTCAACAATATGACACACTGTTGCTTTCCAAACGTCAACATCTTACGCAAGGCTACTCAAACCGACAACTTCACAGTCCATCGGTCGCGCCGAAACATCCAACTTTCTAAATTCCATCTCCTAGAATTTATTCTTGTTACTTAATAATCATCTTCAAAACATCAGGGATTTACACCCTACTTGCATGTCAACAACCTCTACATTGCTCCCCATTCTTGAGAAGTAAACATCAACAATGTTTGATCCTCCTTATTCCAGAAGCTCCAACTTGATTAACAACAAGTCTTTGATCCATGTCACCTCGGGAACAACATAACTTAAATAATACTTGCATTGTCGCCATCAGCAACATACCAACATCCTACGACTAAAATATATCTAAGAAGCAACGCTTCTCCCCCACTTAGCTTCAAACTAACTCCTACAAACAATCAACTAGAAAGCAAACAAGTATCGACAGTGTTCCACACACTTATCGCGTACAAAGGAATAAACAACATTAGACAACAGTGGCTGGACAGACCGACCTACTCTGATACCAACTTGTAACACCCTAATTCTACCCCGATAATTATTAAGAAAATCAGAGTTATAAAATTTCTCAACAAACAATTTGGAGTATTACAATTCAACTTTCAACAACTTTATGTTATCATAGATACATAACACATAAACTCGGATATATCGAAACAACATGAATTTAGCTTTATTAATACTAAGCAGCGGAACTACATTAATCAACTTGGATGAGATAACATCTTTTTAACTTAAAACCATTTTAAAATCAACAAATATTTTTCATTTATCAACATAGTTATTCAACAACAAAACTAAAACAGCTAAACAACTAGCGTTCATCCCCCGAGTGTTACGTATCAGAGCGACTACCCGACTCGAATTGACAACAACTAAATCTTCGTTCTTCTAATACCTGCATGTTACCCACGTAGAGGCAACATCACAACAAAAGGGGTGAGATATAAACCAATATAAGCAGGTGAATGATAAACAATATATTAGATCAACATCAACAAATTTCACCACTTCATAACAACAGCTATATAACAACCAACAAACCACTTAGTAACAACAATACACCACTTATTAAATCAACGTAACAACTTAATCAACACAACTTAATGACAACAACAACTTATAACAACAACAACTTACAACAATAGCAACTTATAGCAACAACAACAACAACAACTCACAACAATAACAACTTATAGCAACAACACCTTATAACAACAACACAACGACAATCAATAAACAATGAATAATAACAACAAATTTAACACGTGACTCAATATTCGACTCAACTATGCAAATGCATGTGGTACCATTTGTAGCAAAATTCCCAACTTAAACATATGTCAGTTTATCGAGACATTAACAAGGCATAAGCCTTCAACATGGTGCCATCAAGGCCAAGGCATAAGCCTTCAACTTTCAATGTGGTGCCATCAAGGCCAACTTAATCATGCAATGTATGTCATGCGACCTCAACTTCAACAACAAATACACAACAATGCAACAACAACTTAAAATATGCATCAACGATATCAACTTAGATCAACACTGGTCATTCGACCTACAACTCAAACATGTCCATAAATTGGGACGGTTCAACTTAATCAACATTGACCATAGGCCTACAACTTCATTAACATATCAACAACTTTTTATTAACAACAACAATTCAAGCAAACAACTACAACAAATACTACACAACTTAACAGCTACGAATCTACGTCTAAAACATTTTATTTACCATCGCTATTTGATTACTAAGCTTTACCTACTAATTCGTTTAATTCATTCAACTACTTAATTTTCTATTACTAAACCACCGACTATCTTTAATCTACTCGACACAGTTCCAATACCCCGACCAACCAACAATAACCACAACCATCCACTTATTATTTCCACGAAGTTAAACTAATTTCAGTTAAACGAATTTACCGGTTAAAGTACTAAATTTACTATTCAGCGCCATTTTCATCGACTGCTATTATCACTACCAAATCTCACTGTTTCCATTTATATATTTTACTGACGCTAGTCCTAAAAAACTACCAAGTTATACCTCTGTTAATAACCACACTGCACCATTATTCTTACTACTACTTAACATAATTCTCTCTGCTAAAATTACCAAAACTACTACATAGAACCAATACACCACTACACTACTTTGTTATTATTTTCCTGCTACTGCCAAATTTTTCAACCGCTAAACTTGCATTACTAACATCAACTAATTATTACACCAACCAGTCTCGTGGAATTCCTCCAATTTCATCTTACTAATAGCTCTGCTATTTTTATATCAACACAACCTAGGCATGACAAATAAACTCGCCCCCGCCCTGAAATTAGCGGGGAAAACCCGGTTTAATCGGGGGCAGGTGCGGGTGTGGGGAAAACCTGTTTTTTATTTACGGGTGCGGATGCGGGGGCGGGTGATGGTAATATCCGCCCCGCATCCGCCCCACACCCGCCAACTAAATTTAATTTATTTTTAATAGTTTTATTACTCATTTACACTTTTTAATACTTTTTAATGTTATAATATTATGTTTATTAGAATTATTATTTATTTTTTTGAAAATATAATTTAAATAAAACTATCAAACTTGAAAAATACTTTTAAAATAATTAATTATTTAGTTTAATTATTTATTTTTAACTTTATTGAAAAAAAATAAAAATGTAAAAAAAATAAAAAATTTATTCGGGCGGGTGACCAGAAACCCGTTTCTTGTTGGGGGTGGGGACGGATGAACAAATTTTAGCCCCGAACGGGTTTGGGGGCGGGTGCGGGTCTGAGTCTAGATGGCGGGTGCGGGTCTGGGTGTGCTTAAACTCGCCCCGTTGCCATCCCTAAAACAACCAGATTAATTACTGATATATATAATAACCAAGCCTACATAATTAATTGATCTCTACTTATGCACTACTTTGTGATTTAACTAGGACCAATTAATAAATTTGCTACTGCCAATACTAATTTAATTAAATATAATTAAACTATTATATACTACTTAAATTAAATAGGACTAACTCTGCTATAGGTACAGGTATATATACTATCCTTAATTAATTAATTAATACATAGACTTATAATTCCCTCTTCCACCATAGTGACATATACTTTACCTTAGAATGTAATGTGACTGTTTATACTGGCTTAAGGAATCAATTTGACATATGAATGCATATATCACCACTTACTCTATATACCTAAATAAAAGAAACATGTGGCTACAGGAGATTCAATATTATTATATCCATGCAATTCCTATATACCAAGTGGCTATATCCATAAAGTGACGATACAGTACGCAAAACACACAAACTAAAATTCACAAAAGCACTGTGACGGTCGTCACACATTGCATGTCGGTCGACAAGCTATTCTTCACCATCATCATCATTATGTGCCAAACAACACATGTCTTACATGCCCTCGGCAGGGCCTCCAACGGGGAAACACCAATTTTCCCTTAAACCCAATTTTTCTCCAATTACAGGTTCTGTTATCAGCATCGCTCCAATTCTTCTTTGCACAACAAGCCATCACAATATTGTTTCACAAATATTCATTATCAATAATTAATCACTACTCATATTCAAAATTAATATGGCAACGTAGATCAACACAACAATCCAACTTCAGAAAATCAATACAACACCTAAATACAATTAATTTCCATGAAAAAATTCACATACCTTAACCCACATACAATTTATCATAAACCCGGTTATAGAGATTAAACCCCACCGTTACCTTGAATTGAAGGTCTCTCTTTAATTTTCGGTCGAATTCCGACTTGACTCTTTAGTATGCAATTCCTCTTCCGACGGTAAATTTCCTAAAAGCTTGTTCCTGTTCCTTTTTTTCTCACGTACAACTTTTTTTTTCTCTCTTCACAAGCCCTTTCCCTTGCAACTGCTACGAGCAAAACCTAACACCCTTTTGTTTTGTTGATAACACTAACACTCTTATTTTTCACTTAATCCATATAATAATATAATTCTCCACATTGTCTTATTGGGCAAATTAACAACACCCCCAACATTGCTATTTACCACACAACAACCAAACCAACTTAATTAAATAAATAGTCCAATGTAATAATATTATTTCTAATATTGTTTCTCTGGTTAAATCGACTATTACTCAACTATCAACCTAACCGTTCAACAAACATATCAATCCAATAATGCCTCTTATAATAATTCCGATAATTCCTGATTTCGGCAATTCCAATAAATAATTCCTTATATAATTTAATTAAATAATTAATTAAATTTGGTGCGTTAATTTAAATTCGGGGCGTTACATACGTGACATTGATGTTGCTGAATTGTAGACTATATTTGCTGAAGTTTACTTTCTCTTATATTATTTATGATTGATTATGATTACTCACCATTTCTATTTAAATGTTGCATCCACGTGGGTAACACACATATACTCATGAGTAGATTATAAGAAGTAATTGGAATCTAGCGGCTATAGTTCATTTCAGTTTATGCATTTTTATGTAGTGGATATTCTGCTCTAATCATGTAACATTGAGTTGGGGTTGACGCATGCTTTCCTTAGTTGAATTATGCCATTTATTTTTGAAGTATTTTATGATTAATGTCGAGATTCTTCTAAGATGTTGATGTTAATTGTTAAATTACTCATTTTTATGTTAGAGTTTAAATACTTAAGGTGAATGATTGAGTTTTTTACAATGGTGAATATGCTCCATTGTTTCTAAAATTAATTTTTATGATGCACTCATCTCATTAAATATCATGTTTGAAATATAATAAACTTTTACGTAATCTATGTATGGAGCAGGAGTAAATGTGACATTTTATGAAGTGTGACACCCTTGTTGGTGAATATTTATTTAAAATAAATTGTTATTTCGTCGGGTTTTAGAAAGATGTTACATTAGAGATCACAAATATACATTTGAGTGAATATTTATACTAGCTAGAGGTGCAACTTCTTGGAAGAGGAAGAAATAAACGTGTATTACTATTTCGACCATGGGATTAGAGTTTGCGGCTCTTGCTTCCGCGACTCTTGGTTGAGGGACATTCTAGTTGAAGTTCTATTGGTTAATATTTCAAAAGTGTTGATATGTTGTGATAGCCAAGCCGCTCTAGCTAGAGCATTCGATAAAATGTATAATGAAAGTCTAGGCACATAGGTCTTATACATTCTTTTATGAGAAAATTGATTAAGAATGAAATAATCTCACTCACATATATGTGAACAAGCTATAATTTAGTTTATCCATTTACTAAGTCACTGACCAAAGATTTAGTAAAGACTATCTCGAGAGGAATGAGATTGAAACTCTTGAGTAAAAGTTCCAACAACGTTGGCAACTCAATCTAACGTTAATAGAACATTAACCTCAAAATTCAACGGATAATAAAAAGCCATTGATTTCGATGTTTGTGCAACACTATGTGATAATGCTGACTATTTCTTATTGAGGATTGATATTTTCAAACTCTTAATAAAGTTTAATACCGAGACTATGTATCTCAATAAACATAGATACAATATGAATTTCACCTATGTTAATTTCGAGATGGTGCCGTCTCAAAATGAGAGTTAGAGTTTCTTTTACGAAAAAGTTATTAAATAGGAAAAATACATGGGCATAAATAATACTAGGCGAGAGACGTGGGCGAATAACCATCATAATCATAAGGGATAACATTTTCAAAACATTACTACCTAAAAGTCTGATTTGACTATGTGTTGTACTTTAATAAGATTAAGTTCAAATCAAAAGATACTTAACTCTATTAACATTATTTATTTTCCTTTTTTTGAATGTGGTCTTGTCATTATTATAACATGTGAGAATTATTGTAATTAATAGCAATAAATATCCATGAGTGTGTTCGAAAATGACAAGAAAACATGTAAATGAATAATAAATGCATGAGAAATAGTTCCACATAAAAAGTTTCACTCATTTTGAAATCCTTTATAAAGAGTTATTTTCACCAACTCAACAAAAGAGTTAAAGAGGATAACGCACCACATGGACAAGTGTGGCTGTCTCAAACCTTATGTCACTTGTCTCCTTCATACACCCATCATCGGTGGCCAAAACAACGACACCGACTTTAGGTCTGAGAGCGTGAGCGTAGTAGAGGCGCTAGTGACGACTTGTAGGCGACACCTGAACACGACACATCATAACATTACACAGCGGCACCAATGACACTCCATTGTTTTCACGATTCAAACATGAATCCTTTAAGTATTATGTAACCATACTGATATTTTAAAATGACTTTGATGATTTGATATATTGATTTTTTGATATTGGAAGATTGTGTAAAATTCGTTACATAGTTCATTAATTTTTGCAATGTAATGGAACTCAAAGCTTGTTTCACAGGCTGTACTCGTACTCATCGACTTCACTGACTCTATACCAAGTCATGAGCGATAGCAAAGCGAAGCGAAGCCGCCAACCAAGCAATGTGTCATCCCTATCCCTTCCCGATGAAGCTTTCTTTGATTTTAATTAACGAGGGATGACGGGAAGACACATGAAAGAAAAAAGAAATCCCTTATTTAGACATGAGCTATATAGTACATTGACCTCTTGCAGACTTGAAAGTCAATTTTTTGGCTAGTGATAAAAACTATGTAAATTCCAAATAAGGGAGGAATGTGACCTGGATTAGTCAATCAAACCAATAATGATAACCAATTACTTAAACCTCGATTAAAGACATAAAAAAAGATAGTCGGTCAAAATCACATATAGATGATAAATAATAAAATTAAAACATTAAAAAATATTAAGTGAAAGTGAATCATCTTCGAAGTGAGATTCAATATATATATATATATATATATATATATATATATATATAATTTTTTTCAAAGATTGTTAATTAATTAAATTATATAAATTACAGCTACATAACATACTAAATTTGTGAGAAATATATAATTGTTACCATAATTAGTGAGATTATGGTAACATCATTATTTGTTTCCCCAAAACAACTTTCTTTTACTCAAACACAAATAATTTAGCTTGTCTTTTTATGGTCCCATAACATAACTGAAATTCCACAATTACCCATTTATTTCTCCCCTAATACAAGGTGTTAGTTGTCTTTTCACAAAGGCCACTCTCTCTTTTCTTTCTTGGGCTTAGATCGCTGGTCTCATGCTCATAGAGAAAGTTCAAGCCGCAAGGGAATTTCTTCGCTACTTCGCTTTATTATTACAATTTTCTTTTACTCCTTCGCTTTATTATTACAATTTTCTTCGCTACTTGATCTCATTTTATTTATAGATCTATTCTGAATCAATCTCATAACACATTAGGTATTAAGAATCTTATACTTTTATCGCTCATCAATTTTTAGGGTAAGTTTTATTACCTTTTATGATTAATTTTCAATTCTTTCTGTGTGCTTGTAACGAGTGAAGAAGAAGAAGAAGGTGAGAGTGGTGAATTGTAAGAATACTTGAGGATGGTGAGAAAAATGTTAATTTTGAATCAATTTGGTGTAGTTGTATAGATTGTTAACTTGTTTTGACATTTGTTTCTATTTGGTTTCAGTCTGCACTTTTCAATTTCCATTCATTTCTTACTGTTATACTTTTGGGAATATGTGCTTGCACTTACTTCAAGATGCAATTTCCAGCCATCCTTGAACAGAGAACTGGGTATACACTACTTCTCTTTATATGTATTCTCATGTATAATATCCGAGGCTTTGTTTGGATTGATGGAACTGGATGGTATAGAATGGAGTGACATTCCATTGTTTGGATCATTTAAAATCGGATGGAGCGAAGCAGAATGGAGTGGCATGGATTCCATTCCATTCCATCACTTACCACCATATTTCTTCCTCTCCTATTTGGGTGGAATGAAAAAATTTGCCTTGTTTCGTCCTAAAATTTCCAAATGATGGAGTGGGTTCTTCATTCCATTCCGCTACATTCCACTCCACTATGCTTCATTCCATAAGAAATACTCATATGGTTTAAGCCTATGTTTACATTAAACCATTGTTGTCAAATAGTAGAAGCTATTATTAGTGATGCTATAGGGTAGCAGAATTTTAACAAACCTCTAGTATTCTGGAATATGTGATTTAGTACAAAATGTTGTCAAATGACAGCTATAGCAATGTAGTGTTGCAAAATTTGAACCAAAACAATATTTTCTGCAACCAGATATTGACAAGTTTTTTAAAGTTGGATTAAAGATAGTGGAGTCTTATCATGTAATTTTAATCCCTAGAATCTATCTCCATTATATTTTTATGTTCTCTCGAAATTAAGGATTTTAATCATCCATGCAAAGGGAAAGGGAAAGAGAATCATTGTTTAACCCTCCGTTCCTTTCCCTTGCCCTTCCTGTTTCTTTTTGTAAGTGTTTGGAAATTTGGACATTTGAATTTAATATGGTCAATTAATCGTGAGGTCTATTGGATATACTTTGCACTAGTGTTTATACTCCCCATAACAAATTTTTAGAACTTGATGAACAAACATGATGACATGCATGTTTTCTTGATGATTTCGTGGTTTCTTCCGGAAGGCAAGAGTAGGTAGATGTCTCTTATTTGATTTGCTACTGCATCAATTATAATTTGTATGTCTATTTTTATATGCGTTTATACTCCCCATAACAAATCTATTTTTATTCAAACCATGAAAAAGATATTGGAGTTGAAAGGAGGCATAGTTTTGGGCAGTTACCTCAAGTTTTATTTTTCTTGTTGCCTTTTATTCATGTGATTGATGCCTTAATGACTTATGAATATGGTTTTTAAGTTAACTTGGGTCAAACAACATGGTTTTATTCTGTTTTATGGCCTACACACCCCTATTGGCAATTAGGATGTATTATTGTTTATGCAAACAGTACAGGATAGATTATGGTCATATCTTAATTTTTTTGATATACTAAATCATGATTATATATTATTTTCACTCTCAACCTTTTCTGTAGTTATGCTTCATACTTATGTGTCACTTTTATAAACCCTTTAGTTATTTTGGAACATTCATCCTCTAGTAAGTATGTTCTATATCCTTGCAAGATTCAAAATGTTATGTTACAGTGACATCCATAAGGTTGTTCTGTGACATCAGTTATTAGTTTTCTAGCTCTGCCTTGTAGTTCTTAAATTTTATTGTCTCACCTAAGAGTCCTGCATCTCAGTATTTGTTGTTGGAAACAAAATATTATATTTCATGAGGTGTAAAACTTGTTGGAGATATTATCTTGACCCTGCTTAAATGGTTGCTTACACAGGTGAGCGTTTAAGTCCGTGGGTAGCTATGGGTTGTTTTATGATGGGTGTTTCAATAATCTTCTTCTAAGCTCTGTCTTCGTCTACTCAATAGTAAGTTGTCCCTTTCCTTTATATAATTATAGTAGTAAAAAAACTTACGTTAAGAAACAAATGTTCTGATAAGTTGAACCTTTTTAATTTGTCTGTGATATGTGAACGAACAGACAGATGTGTACCCAAAAAAATTGAAATGAACATTTATTTCAAATCTGGTATTTGACTTTGAAACCCAAACAAATTTCCGACAGATGCAATTTGTTAAAGAAATTGAATTGGGTATCTGAAACATTTTTGGTCAGATCATTAAGCATGTATATATTAATTGTGACTTTCCCTGCCATCTGCAATTAGCCAACCTTCTGATATTAAGATCCACATGATTATAGTCATCACTAACAATATAGAAATTTGATCTTTGCAGGGGGCATCCATTCTATTGCTTTACTTCAGTTTTGTATGCTACATGGTCTGCTGATCTACAATACAATAGTTTGTACCTTAAATTATTAATTACATCCCCATGAACTCTTTTGTTTAGCCTTTTTCAGTATAGTAGCTTGAATCCGATTAACCGATTTTTCTTCGGATAGATATATGGAACTTTTTCAGACAATGCAATGGTATATGTGGAATGTGCTTGCTTCTTTCCTTAGAAACTAGGTGGATTTTTCCCCCCGGTTCATCCCAGTTCTCCTCATATTTTTAATTTTGGTAGTTTAAGCATTTTAATTTAGTGTTTAAGAAACTGAAAGATATGATTGACATCTTTCTTCTTCTAACTCTGGATTTGTAGAACATCAGATACATAAATATGGAAACAGCTTTACTATTTTAACCAATTACTTAAACCTCGATTAAAGACATAAAAAAAAGATAATCGGTCAAAATCACTTATAAATGATAAATAATAAAATAAAAAACATTAAAAAATGTTAGGCGAAGTGAATCGTCTTCGAAGTGAGATTAACAATATATATATATACAATTTTTTTCAACGATTATAAATTAATTAAATTATATAAATTACAGCTACATAAAGTTCTAAATTTGTGAGAAATATATAATTGTTACCATAATTAGTGAGATTAAAGCGGCGTGCTATTAAAGTTCAAAAACCCAAAATACAAAATTGTAATAGCGCCATTCTCTCTGTCGAAACAAAAATGGTTACTCGACGCTTCACTCAACCACCAACCAGCGACGACGAAGACGACGATTCACCTCCTTCAAAACCACACTCAACTTCAACAAACTTCGCCGACGGTAACGCTTCCAACCACCGCAAAAGGAAGGTGCTGAACCTGCAAGACGAAGATGACGACGACGAAGAAGAAGCCTCAAATGTGAACGAGAAAAAGACCAAGTTGAATGACGATGATGATGAGGAGGAAGATGAAGATGAAGATGATTCGCCATTGGACGATGCTAAACCTGTTGGTGGACCGGTTAGGGTTTCCGGAAAAGGAAGTCACAGAAAGAGTTATTTTCATTCGTTTGAATTCGACGATAACATATACTCACTCGTATGATTCTCTTACTTCCTTCATTGCTACTGATTTAGAATTAGTACAATGCATGCTTTTTTTCTTCCAATTGAATGCTTAGTGCATGTTAACTTGTGATTATGAGGTTTTGGTTAGGGCATTGTTTATGAGGATGATGATGGGTGGTTTGGGAATTTTGGTCTATTATGGAAAAATGTGTGCTTTTTGTGTGTGTGTGAAGTGGGTTGTATTGTTTCTGCAGGAGGATCCTGTGCTTCTTGTGCCTGAGGGTAAAGACCAAAAACCATATGTGGCGATTATCAAGGTTAGTTCCTTGCTCTGTAGCACTGACACCTTTGAACATCTTTGAAAAAGGGCGTCTGTGTCAGAAACCGACACTGACGCTTGTGATTATGTTTAATTTATTTATGTTTCATATTATTACCATTGTTGATGTGTTAGTGTCGGTGTCATGTTTCTGGTGTTCATGCTTCATAGGTTCTTTGTCAAATAATTATGCATGTTTTTTTGAAGATATGTTGGGTGATTCATAGGTTCCTTGTCAAATTATTATGCATGTTGTTTTGAAGATATGTTGGGTGCTTCATAGGTTTCTTGTCAGATAGTTATGCATGTTGTTTTGAAGATATGTTGGGTTTGGAAAATAATTAATAACTAATCAGTTCTGCTAGAAAAGTACATGGAGTACAAATAATATATTCCCTTGGTTGATGATTGATGCACTTTTTTATGTGAGTAGTTTTTTTAGACTATAGTTTTGATACACCTTTCCGTTTTCTGATTTTTGAAGATGTTTTTTTCTGTCAGGAGATTACACAATCCCTAGATGGCAGCTTGAAGATCACAGGGCAGTGGTTTTACCGGCCAGATGAGGCGGCCAAAAAGGGAGGAGGTAACTGGCAATCTAGTGACACCAGAGAGCTGTTTTATAGTTTCCACCGGGATGAGGTTCCGGCGGAATCCGTTATGCATAGGTGTGTGGTGCATTTCTCCCATACACAAACAGCTTCCAAATCGTAAGGAGTATCCTGGGTTTATTGTGCAAAAGGTTTATGACACAGTAGAACAGAAGTTGTGGAAGCTTACAGATAAAGACTATGAGGACAGTAAGCAAGAAGAAATTGATGAGCTTGTTCAGAAAACTCCAATGTTTGGGTGAGCTACCTGACATCGTGACTGATGAAGCTCCTGCTGATCAGGAAGATTTGATTAGAGATGAAAGAACCTTCAAGAAAAGGAGTATTTCACCTCTTGATGTTTCAAGAGAGGACGGAACATCTCGAAGGAGAGTCCAACCTCCGAAACCTGAAACACCAAGGACTAGCTTAGCTAAAGCTAACACCTCAGAGCATTATCGTATATTAATGAATTTTAATGCATTAACAGGCGATACCAATCGTGACACAGGTTTGGTGAAGTTGCTCAATAGTGTTCAGTACTTGTTTGATACTGATGACATCAGAAAGAAAAAAGACAAATGCAGTGACAGTTCTGATGCAATCAACAAAACTTTAGAAATAAAAAATGAGTGTATAGACAAAGTTCTGAAGGTACTTCTTAAAGTACCCGATTGTGGTTGTGATCTCTTGCGTGGGTTTATTTTTATTCTCATAATCTTTTTGTTTGTTTCCCTTTCTCTTGAGGACTAATGATTCAGCATTTACCTTTTTCAATGAATCTACAGAATTCCAAGTCTTTTATCTGGCCAGATGATGCTGTTCGAGCTGTAGTTGCTCTAGAGAGTGCTTCACATGAAGCATTTCCAACAGATCAGAAGTACAGCCAAAAACTACGACAATTAGAATTTAATCTCAAGGTTGGGAGTTACTTTTAATATGGATTGTTAACCTTAAATTTTTATAAGCAATCTCCTTGAACTTAGGAGATACAATAGCACCTGTAGCTACATTTTATTTTGGACAAGTCCCGTGCAGGACTTTCTTGTACGTGTAGTTGAATAGATGTTTTATTATACTATTACTTGTTAAAAATCAATGACTAGAAGATTAGATGTCTAATAAAATGGTGTCAATCTTAGCTGGGCTATGTATAGGTCACGTGACTAATGATGAGTTATTGATTTATTTGCTATAGTTATATTAAAATACATTTGTGCTTGTTTGTGTTGTAAACTTTTTCTTTTAGCTTCCATTCCAATATGATTCTCTGAATGGTACGGTCAACTTGCAGTGACTGATTTTTGTGTTCAGTAACGAGTTCAAGCAATGTGTTAGTTATTTTTCCTAGATCCACATCATCTATGGTTATTCATAGTTGTTAGATGAATAATAGCTTTTTGGTAAAACCAGAATTAAGGTTTTAAGGGTGTGATTCTTGTAGCCTTTTTCAGGTTGATGGAATGCTTATAATTTTTTCCCTGACCTTATTTTGCAGAGCAATGCATTTCTGTTATGCCGTCTATTAAATGGAGAGCTTGAACCTTCAAAAATATTGAATATGACACCTACTGAATTGAAGGTATTTAATGAATGCTGTCTTTTCAGCCTTTTTTTTTTTTCATTTGAAACTTTGAAGTTCTTGTTTTTATAAATCAAACTTTGAAGTTCTTATCTCATATGATGTTTTTTTGTTGTTAGTTTTACGCTATTAATTTCTAATTTGATAGTTTCATGTAAATATTCTGTTCTGTCAATACAATTGGTTCAACCTTTATAATTAATTTTCAACTTATCTGATCTATTTATCACATTTCAAATGCTAGTAGAATAAAAGAATATATGCTTTTGCTTGAATTTTGTTGACAGCATTGAATCTATGATTATTGGTTACGCTATACGTTCTATGAAAAAATTGGTAGTATCATGTCAAAATGTTCCAACCTTTTCTTGAAGGTGGGTCTAAAAACTTGTTTAACCTCTAATTAGAACAGATCACAGTGAAAGATCTAAAAACTCTTATGCTCTTTAGCAATGGTGGCCACCCTGCACGGGCCTTCTATGTGATCAGTTGATGATCAAATAGTACTAAAAAATGTGTTTATTTTCTGTGATGATGTTTTGAAGGTGGATTTTAATAGTTAAAAGCGCTGGACTTAGTTAAAGAGTAGTTGGTACATTTTAAATGATATTTGTTGGATAAGTTTTTCAAAATGTACTCTTAGAAGACTGCTTGTGCTTTTGAAAGAGGATCAATTTCAGAATGTACTGATAAATGTTGGATAAATTTCCAAGTTCTTACCAGTAACTTTGAAAAGATTAATCTGGTTCTTGATTCTGTTTTATTGACTGAATATTTGAACTCCAGGAGGGTTTGACTGCTGATGAAACATCCAAGGATGAACCTGACGAGCCTCAACACATGCAGGTCCTTTTTTGCTCCACCCCAACAATCGTATGTTATCTATTAAGTTGTGTGATGTTTATCTACTGACTGTTAGCTTTTCCAATGGCAATTCAGATGACGGATACTCGCTGCACACGATGCTCAGAGCAGAAGGTGGCCGTTATGGATATTATCCGTGCAGGACATGCCGACCGATATATGGTTTGCACCTAAACATTTTACTGATATCTAAACTTTGAGATTCATCTCCTGCATTTTTATGACTTTGGTTTGATCGCTGCTCTGCTTGTTCAGCTGGAATGTATCGAATGTGGTCATTCCTGGTCTGCCTCTCACGATGCGGTGTCCATGCTGACATTAGATGCACCAGAACCCAAAAGAAATGTAGGCACAGCCCCATGGGCCACTGCGAAATTTGAAAAGAAGCTGTTGAGTCCCCGTGAAAATGACAAGTCGAGCAATGACATCTTTATGCCGCCTGTATCGGAAGCTCATAAATCATTTGGCAAGTCCAGGAAAGATGAAAACACGGAAGCTTCAAAGCGTGGGGACTAGGATAAATATTCTGTCTTTTAGGATAGGAGTACACCTATAACTTTTTGTTTGATATGAATATGATGATAGTAGTATTAGCAAAATGTTGTTGTCTTCTAATAGATGTTAACTTGACGAGAATATATACTTAACGTATAATGTTACTGTGACATATATACTAACTTCCCTCAAAGTTTGGTATGGGGTGTGATGTTGAAGTTTTTCAGTTTTTTTTGTTTTGTTGTGAAGTATGAAAAAAAAAATCAAGAAATAAATTTGAGTTGAAGATTCCCTGAGTATGAGGCAAAGCCATAGTCGTTGGTTGATTTTGTGTGTCGTCCCATGCTGTCCCTCCATAATCCATTCAACATGCAAATTTAATATTGTTGTCTTGAGTTTGACGCTTTGACCAAAAAATCATTATTGTTTCATCATTTCATTGCCTTCACCAAATCACCATAGGCAAATTTACAACTTACTGCTACTCTCTCGAATTATCAGAAAAAGCACTTCAATTTGACTTGGTCAAGCTATCTCATGGATAAGGGCATAGTTGTCAATGGACCTAAGAAACATTATTTGAGATCTGATTCTTAACTCGACAAAACTGATCATGGTGTTTAAATATCTTGTTACTATAAACATTAAAAATACAAATTAAATGTAGGATTCTGTTCCGAATAGGTTAATATATCATTTGTCCAAAGAAAAGTTATTATGTCATATCTGGCCTTCCCAAAACCATATAATAACATCATTATTTGTTTCCCCAAAACAACTTTCTTTTACTCAAACACAAACAATTTAGCTTGTCTTTTTATGGTCCTATAACATAACTGAAATTCCACAATTACCCATCTATTTCTCCCCTAATACAAGGTGTTAGTTGTCTTTTCACAATAGGGCACTCTCTCTTTTCTTTCTGGGTTGCTTACATCGCTGCTCTCCTGCTCATAGAGAAAGCTGTAGCCGCAAGCGAAACAAGGATCCACGTACGCGGTACGCCTTCGATTTCAGGTAATCCACAATTACCCATCTATTTCTCCCCTAATACAAGGTGTTAGTTGTCTTTTCACAATAGGGCACTCTCTCTTTTCTTTTTTGGGTTGCTCATTTACTTTGCTTACATCGCTGCTCTCATGCTCATAGAGAAAGCTGAAGCCGCAAGCGAAACAAGGATCCACGTACGCCTTCGATTTCAGGTAATTTCTTCCATTTTTCTTTTACTCCTTCGCTTTATTATTACAATTTTCTTCGCTATTTGATCTCATTTTATTTATGGATCTATTCTGAATCAATCTCATAACACATTAGGTATTAAGTCATCAATTTTTAGGGTAAGTTTTATTACCTTTTATGATTAATTTTCAATTCTTTCTGTGTGCTACTGACGGTGATTCTAATGTTTTGTAGACTTGTAACGAGCGAAGAAGAAGAAGAAGGTGAGAGTGGTGAATTGTAAGAATACTTGAGGATGGTGAGAAAAATGTTAATTTTGAATCAATTTGGTGTAGTTGTATAGATTGTTAACTTGTTTTGACATTTGTTTCTATTTGGTTTCAGTCTGCACTTTTCAATTTCCATTCATTTCTTACTGTTATACTTTTGGGAATATGTGCTTGCACTTACTTCAAGATGCAATTTCCAGCCATCCTTGAACAGAGAACTGGGTATACACTATTTCTCTTTATATCTATTTTCATGTATAATATCCGAGGCTTTGTTTGGATTGATGGAATTGGATGGATTAGAGTGGTATGGTATAGAATGGAGTGACATTCCATTGTTTGGGTCATTTAAAATCGGATGGAGCGAAGCAGAATGGAGTGGTATGGATTCCATTCCATTCCATCACTTACCACCATATTTCTTCCTCTCCTATTTGGGTGGAATGAAAAAATTGGCCTTGTTTCGTCCTAAAATTTCCAAATGATGGAGTGGGTTCTTCATTCCATTCCGCTACATTCCACTCCACTATGCTTCATTCCATAAGAAATACTCATATGGTTTAAAAGCCTATGTTTACATTAAACCATTGTTGTCAAATAGTAGAAGCTATTATTAGTGATGCTATAGGGTAGCAGAATTTTAACAAACCTCAAGTGTTCTGGAATATGTGATTTAGTACAAAATGTTGTCAAATGACAGCTATAGCAATGTAGTGTTGCAAAATTTGAACCAAAACAATATTTTCTGCAACCAGATATTGACAAGTTTTTTAAAGCTGGATTAAAGATAGTGGAGTCTTATCATGTAATTTTAACCCCTAGAATCTATCTCCATTATATTTTTATGTTCTCTCGAAATTAAGGATTTTAATCATCCATGCAAAGGGAAAGGGAAAGAGAATCATTGTTTAACCCTCCATTCCTTTCCCTCGCCCTTCCTGTTTCTTTTTGTAAGTGTTTGGAAATTTGGACATTTGAATTTAATATGGTCAATTAATCGTGAGGTCTATTGGATATACTTTGCACTAGTGTTTATACTCCCCATAACAAATTTTTAGAACTTGATGAACAAACATGATGACATGCATGTTTTCTTGACAGATTTCGTGGTTTCTTCTGGAAGGCGGCAAGAGTAGGTAGATGTCTCTTATTTGATTTGCTACTGCATCAATTATAATTTGTATGTCTATTTTTATATGCGTTTATACTCCCCATAACAAATCTATTTTTATTCAAACCATGAAAAAGATATTGGAGTTGAAAGGAGGCATAGTTTTGGGCCAGGTTACCCTGAAGTTTTATTTTTCTTGTTGCCTTTTATTCATGTGATTGATGCCTTAATGACTTATGAATATGGTTTTTTAAGTTAACTTGGGTCAAACAACATAGTTTTATTCCTGTTTTTATGGCCTACACACCCCTATTGGCAATTAGGATGTATTATTGTTTATGCAAACAGTACAGGATAGATTATGGTCATATCTTAATTTTTTTGATATACTAAATCATGATTATATATTATTTTCACTCTCAACCTTTTCTGTAGTTATGCTTCATACTTATGTGTCACTTTTATAAACCCTTTAGTTATTTTGGAACATTCATCCTCTAGTAAGTATGTTCTATATCCTTGCAAGATTCAAAATGTTATGTTACAGTGACATCCATAAGGTTGTTCTGTGACATCAGTTATTAGTTTTCTAGCTCTGCCTTGTAGTTCTTAAATTTTATTGTCTCACCTAAGAGTCCTGCATCTCAGTATTTGTCGTGGGAAACAAAATAGTATATTTCATGAGGTGTAGAACTTGTTGGAGATATTATCTTGACCCTGCTTAAATGGTTGCTTACACAGGTGAGCGTTTAAGTCCGTGGGTAGCTATGGGTTGTTTTATGATGGGTGTTTCAATAATCTTCTTCTAAGCTCTGTCTTCGTCTACTCAATAGTAAGTTGTCCCTTTCCTTTATATAATTATAGTAGTAAAAAAACTTACGTTAAGAAACAAATGTTCTGATAAGTTGAACCTTTTTAATTTGTCTGTGATATGTGAACGAACAGACAGATGTGTACCCAAAAAAATTGAAATGAACATTTATTTCAAATCTGATATTTGACTTTGAAACCCAAACAAATTTCCGACAGATGCAATTTGTTAAAGAAATTGAATTGGGTATCTGAAACATTTTTGGTCAGATCATTAAGCATGTATATATTAATTGTGACTTTCCCTGCCATCTGTAATTAGCCAACCTTCTGATATTAAGATCCACATGATTATAGTCATCACTAACAATATAGAAATTTGATCTTTGCAGGGGGCATCCATTCTATTGCTTTACTTCAGTTTTGTATGCTACATGGTCTGCTGATCTACAATACAATAGTTTGTACCTTAAATTATTAATTACATCCCCATGAACTCTTTTGTTTAGCCTTTTTCAGTATAGTAGCTTGAATCCGATTAACCGATTTTTCTTCGGATAGATATATGGAACTTTTTCAGACAATGCAATGGTATATGTGGAATGTGCTTGCTTCTTTCCTTAGAAACTAGGTGGATTTTTCCCCCCGGTTCATCCCAGTTCTCCTCATATTTTTAATTTTGGTAGTTTAAGCATTTTAATTTAGTGTTTAAGAAACTGAAAGATATGATTGACATCTTTCTTCTTCTAACTCTGGATTTGTAGAACATCAGATACATAAATATGGAAACAGCTTTACTATTTTGACACTGCATTTGTACACTACAATGTATAAGTACTCTTTACTTGTATTAAAATAATCACTTAAATATTCATCCTCAAAATTTGGGTTGGGGCTAACTCATCTCTAAAAAATTAGACAGGGATTGCTCCCACCCACTTAGCCATATCTCTTAACAATGTGTGACTAATGAATGGTCTGTTTGTTTCTACAGTAGGAGTAGTAAAAAAATCACTTTAGATGTATTTCCACGGTGAACTCTCCCTTACGCTGTGATTTATAGCTTTCCATACACACGCCAAGTGTTGGATGATTTTTCCTGTCACCCCCTATTTTTTTTTTTACCTGCCACCTTATCATTTTTTGATATTCCAAAAATACCCCTGAAGTTATTTACTCAAAATTTTAACTCTTTTGGAAGAAAAAAAGTACTGTTACCAAAAACCAAATTTACGGTACCTTTTTGTGGCATACCTTTTTGTGGTGCATACCGGTCAGTCTTTGTATTTTACAAAATTCTTGATATCTATTTATCGAATATTTTCAAATTTTCGGTGCAATCTACTAGAAATTTAAAAAATCTGGTATATTTTAGGAAATTTTTTATCCGTACCCGATATATTCTAAATTTCCGATTTAAAAGCAATACCAGAAATTTTATATTTCTGGTATATTTTATTCAAATATAAATTTATACGTTTAAAAAATAATAAAAATTAAGTCTCAATATTATCGGAAATTTGAAATTTTCGGTATATAAAAAAATACCGGAAATTTTAAATATCCATCTTTTTTTTATGGAAACCATACCGGAAATTTTAAATATCCGGTATTTTTTCGGTATCGAACTTTTGGAATTTCTAGTACGAAACATCTGACACTGTAAAAATGATAAATTTCACAAAATTTCCGGTATTCCGTATGAAATTTTCGGAATGTACCGAAAATCACTAAATATCCGGTAGTTTTCTGAGGATATTTTAGTAAAAATACCATATTTTAGTAAGTGTTGGATGTTACAATGAAGTCAAGTCAAGTTAAATGCAACATTGTGTGGAACATTAAGATATTGGTTTGGAAGTGGTTCTTTTTTGGCGAAATTACATATTTCAGTGCAATCTATACGAGTTTAGTAAAGATCCTTTGTTTTTCATTTAGAGATTTTTTTAGTTTGTAATTTTGTTTTTTGCCGATGAATTCCGATTCTTGTGTACTCATGTTTTGCTAACCCTTAGTTCTCTCTTTAATATATTTCTTGATTAAAAAAAAAGAAGTTAAATGCAACAATTAAGCTATGTAGACTTTGGTTGGTTTTCAATAACATTGGCATCATCATTAAATGGAGTGTTATGTCCAACATCTCTAACAGAAGCTCCTACTTCATTTTATTGATAAAGTTCGTTGATTATTTTAAACATTCTCATTCTCAAATAGAGTGTTAATTCTCTCCATTTTCATCATCCTCCTCAAGAACTGCTATCATCACTTTGAAATCTTTGTTCTCATTCACCAAATAATCACGAACTTCCACAAACTATTGTCTTTGTTAATACAACTCAATATTGACTATGCCATATTTCAGATCTTTCTTTGTTGCAACCACTCTTTCAACTATCTAACAAAACAAAAATCAATTCAAACACGCAACATAAAAAAACATATTTTTCTTAATTCAAACACAAAATTTTACCATATTTTTGTCAAATGCTTTTTCAGTATTATTCTTTTGCAAACTTATAATTAGACAATCCAATACACGTGGAAAAGAAAACCTAGAAACAACATATGCTTTCTTTGAAGATAAATGGTTGAATGCCTAAATCTATAATAAATATTAGATGTAAATTAAAATTTTCAAAATAGAAGATGATACTATAAAGTTATATAATCTATATACCTTCAATATCACAACACACTCATTTAAATAGACCTAATGTTTCACATTGTTGGTCTTCTTCTACTACTAGAGACTTACCAACAATAGACAGTCCAAAAGCAAAAGAAACACCAACCAGAATAAAGGGAACTATCTTACCCCTAATCCTAAATTTCCTATTAGGTACGTCTCATCTACTTACTAACTCCCATAATAAACCATCAGAGATTGAGAAGTTGTTAGAAATATCCAACACCTATTTGAAAAGGAACATTTGAAATGAGCACATTGAACTCATGTTAAGCATTCATTGATACTGCTTAAATGCTCAAATTCACATGGATACAACTATGCCTCATTTGTACCTTAAATCTAGAAAAAAACTTGATTAATTTCACTAATAAATAAGATGCAACAATCCAACCAAAATAACAAAACAACTAAAGAACTAAACACATGCCTCTTACTTCAATTTTATTTCCATTTCTTGATAATGCCATAGTTTCAACAGTAAATCACTCTAGTCAATAATATAACAAAGCCAAATAAAAAATATGTCATATTTTTTTTTTGTTTACAGAGAGGGCCAAAGGCCCATAAAGCAAAAAATTAACTCAGTAGAACTAAAAGAGTTTACACCAACGACATCCTCTTTCAGCAAGGCAGAGATACAATCAGGCGTCGAAACATAAATTATCGATTGCGATCCACTATTGCAACCAACATTGGTAAGCATGTCAGCACACTTACTCACTTCCCGATAAATATGA
Source organism: Vicia sativa (assembly GCA_021764765.1). Lineage (NCBI taxonomy): Eukaryota > Viridiplantae > Streptophyta > Magnoliopsida > Fabales > Fabaceae > Vicia > Vicia sativa. The sequence goes on along the minus strand of CM038794.1, from coordinate 236,779,137 downwards.
AGCACAAAAATTTCTTTAATCTGATTAAAGAGGATCAAAATTTTATCAATCAACATCATACTACCAATCTGACTCGACCTACCTTTTTCAATAGCTTGCACGACCATACTTGAGTCAACATTGATTTCGACCTTATCATATCCAAGAGATAAAATAACCTGAAGCCCTTCAATCACACTCCAAAGCTCAGCCATGAAAGAAGTACATTTCTTTAGAAATTTAGAGAAACCTTCCAACCATCTCCCGAATTCGTCGCGGATCACACCTCCAGAGCCGACATCCTGGTTGTTTTTTAAAGCACCATCCGTATTGAGCTTAACCCAATTTCAGTTTGGAGGACACCAAGCTAAGTTCTTAACATCCTGATTTGTGTTGGAATCCAGCTTCATAATACTACTAGCTTTACTATACTCTTTAATTTTCATCAAAATAAAATATCCAGGGTCATAGGGCCGACTATCCCTATTCCCATGCACATCTTGATTTCTCGACATCCAAAAGAAGTAATAAGAAGTGGCCCACATCAAACACCAATCCTCAATTTAATCTTTGGTGTACAAGGAGTGAAATAAGCCTTGCATCATACATAATTTGATTTTCAATATTAGATCAATAAATTTTATTATTAAAGCAATAAAAATATATCTAATTTATATATCACTCGCATTCATTTTAATACTTGTAACATTTAGCAAGTGTAAGCTTGGATAAAAGACTAACCAAAAACTTAGAGAATGTAGATTATTACTTTTGAATTAAAAATAATATTAGTTACAAAAATGAAGAAATTGAAGCATTTAGTTTTTTGTTGGAAAAAAAGGTAAACCCTTTGTTTTATAACAATCATTTGATTTTTATGCTATGTTTGGATTGATAGCACGTGACACAACGGAGTGAAGCGAAATATGACAGAGGGGAATGGAGCGGATCAGAATGGGATATAGATTATATTCAATTGTTTAGTTAATTTATTTAAAATCTCTAATTCCATTACATACACCCCAAATTGGATGGAACAAAAAATAGAGAATTTGATGGAATGAGATGGAATGGATTCCATCATATTCTATTTCATTTCATTCAATATTTACAAATTCAAACAATAGAACCTCATTAGCCACCATTTCATTCCATTACATTCCGACTCATATCACCAATCCAAACATACCCTTAGGTATATTTAGGAGTTTGGAGGGGAAGGAAAGAGAAAACTTTCAAAAATAGAAAGGATTGAGTGAAAAGAGTAGAAAGATTTTGTTAAGAGGGTTTTAGAAAGTTTGTTTTTCTAAATAACACCAAAAACCTTCTAATTTAGGGGAAGTCAATTTATATTGTAGGAGGACTTTGTAGGATTTTAAGAAACTTAATCAATTTGTTCAAATATAATTTTTGTTGTCATAGTATTTTAAAAATTAAAAATATATTAATAATAAACATTATTTTATCATTCTAAGCAAAATCTTTTTTAAAAAAAATGTTAAAAATTTCTTTATATTTTAAAAATATATATATTTTTGGAAATCCTCTCTTCTGATCCCTTCCAAACTTTCAAACATAACTTTATAGTTAAGACAAAATGCTTATAATTTTCATTCGTCACTTGCTAAACTAGTCGAACTCTTCAATAACACAGCATGTTTAAAATAGCCACGGAAACAACACTCATGGATCAACTCAACCGATAGGCCAAAATGGTGTCCCTAGAAGAAAACTATTGTGCTAACTATATTTCCAAATCAAGATACATGAAAATATATAACTCAATGCAAATATGAGGCAAGAGAGCTACAGATTTTCTTAGGCAAGTTTACATTAAATTTCCATTTTCTGTTGTTTCTGTGTCCTCTGCCATCATAATCTCCATATTCCGTGCATCTCGCTTTAGAACACTGCCAAGTCTTGCTATGGCATCCATCTGCTGGTGTAAAACCTGTTATCAAAGTAGAGAGAGCATCATTAGTTCTTCGAATTGATTACGTGCAGTATTATGTCGTACAAATGATTGATTTAAAAACATCGCAAAGGCGCAAACAGAATTTGAGGAATAAACCTCTCAGATTGTTACTTGGTACCATCTTACCTCTTGCAAATCAGTCAGACTCTGTTCATGAATTTTTGTTGAGCCTGGAAGATAAGCGGAGTTACCAAATTCATTGCTATTAGCCTTGACTCGGGATAGACCGAGTAGATTTTGTACCCTTCGAGATAATTCTGCTCCAGATCCTTTCAACTTAAAAGATATTTTCATGTTAGTTCCATTCAATCAACAAAATAAGCAGAAGCTACAAAAAGTGTACCTGTCTAGTTATTGTGGCTAATTTCTCGGCGAGTTCAGCTTCCCCTTTTGTTAAGGGAATACGGCAGCCTTTTCCCTCCAACGCTTCCACTATTCTCATCACCTTCAATCATGGCATATGATTAGATATAACAGAGGTATGAGTTAAAAGAAAATCCAATGCTATAATCAAACTAGCTTGGTGTTACAATTCATCAATGCAACTTTTTGGATTCTGACCAATAAACTAATAAATTGAAATGTTATCGGGGATTGGAGAGAGAATGGATGATGAGGGCAGAACTAGACAAAAAAAGAAATGTGAAATCTATATCTCAAACACACAACAGTTGTCCCTACTCTTAAAATGCGTTGCTGAAGAATCTGTTCTTTCTGTTTCAGTCTTTGAATCCAAGGAAGAGTATCAGCTTGAAAATGTCTTTGGAGCTGCAAATACCATCATAGAATCAAATAGATAAGTCAGTATAAAAAGCCGGTACAGGTTCAACATTTCTCCAGGGAGAGCAAGAGAAGAACAATACCATTTTAACATTGCTTTGGGTTACACTTAATCTCTCTGCATCAGAGACAATGACTTCATCTTGGAGCTGGAAAACAATGTGAGCGAAAATGTATATCATCAAGGCTCATATTCAAACAATTTTTATATATATATATATATATATATATATATATATATATATATATATATATATATATATATATATATATATATATATATATATATATATATCCGATTTTTGTAATTATCTGTTTTTTGCATCATATACTGACTGGTGGATACGGATCAAAGCATAAGTATTTCCAATCTGGCATATTTTAATATATCTACCCAAGGAGTTACTTATGAATATATATGCTCAAGATTGTCGAGCTAATACTACAATTGGAGCAGTCATGTTCTTAAAAAGCTCCTTGCTCGCCTTAACTCATCCTTTAATGTGTATTATTCCCACTCGAAAGTTAGAAGGACTGTGCCTATGTGTACGTTTGGACGTGTGTTAGGTGTGGGACATCCTAGGTTATCCAAAACACATGTATCTTAATAGCCACACCTTTTCATTTGGACTATATCATATTTCTTTCTTAGTGCTGTGCTGTTACTAATCCTTAGTCCTACCTATTGTCAAATGTCACCATTCAAGTATTACATTTTCTCAACTTTTTCTGTGGAGATGCTTTTAAAATTGACTGACATATGAATCTTGCAACTGCTAACTCACACCGATCATGAACAATCCCCTCCGCCCAGAGAATTAGACGTCAGTCAACTTCACTTGAAATGCTAACCATATTGAAGACAAGAGTAGAAATGTCATGTAATTTATACTTTACAGGCAAAATAAATTAGACTAGGAGTCTAGGACACTATATATTTAAGTTTCCTTTTTTTCTTTTTCTTTTCCAAATGCATAAGTATAAAATGGAACTTCACACATTGCTACTTTCTCAATATTCTAGTCTTTGACCGGTAGCAGAATGATGTGGAAATGTATGGTTATTGTGATGGAGAGAAGATGGAATGCTAGCTTGGGGTGATACATTTTTGTAAATAATGAAAACAGCCAAAAATGCATACAATTGTTCACCTCAACAGTCAAGTATCTCTTCATTAATAAGTTAAAATAAGCATATATTTAAGAAATGAAAATGGAAAACGTTTTCACAAAGTAAACAGGGCTTAAGTTTTTCTTATGGGAGAATGAGTTTTTGTTCAAATGAAATAGGAGTATGCGGCTTTTGGTACACACAAAATTAATCTGAACAGCGTGTTCTATCTGTTTTATTTAATTCCACCATTTTATGTAGAACTAACATTAAAATCGAAACCCATTTCTCAACTTCTGTACTGCTTTGTTCTACTTCTAACATGCACCAAACACGAAACGAAACCCATATGCTAGGCCTCGTATTAACTAGTCTACTAAATACTGTAATAAGATACTAATTTAATTGTTTTTGAAAAGGGAGAATGAGTTTTGGTTCAAATGAAAAAGGTGAATGTGGCTTTTGGTACATAGACAAAATGAATCTGAACTTTTGGCTCTATCTGTTTTACTTAATTCCACCATTTTATGTAGAACTAAAATTAAAAATGCAGCCCATTTCTCAACTTCTGTCCTGCTTTGTTCCTACTTCAATGCACCAAACGTGGAACAAAACCCATATGCTATGCCTTGCATTAACTTGTCTACTAAACACTATCATATGATACTAATTTACTCATTCTAAAAAGCAAACGGGAGTATATGATAGAAACCAACTGATATAAAATAGAAATAGGAAAACTCCCTTTGATTACAGAATGATATTGCAGAACCTCGAAGGTCTACCTCCCAATGCCAAAATGGCCCCTTTTCCTATCCAATTCCGAGATAATCATCTACCCAATGTCTTCTCCTATTTATTCTAGACTTAAACCCTCTGATTTAATAATATAATAATTATAGTAATTACCCACTAACCCTCCTAATAATTTAATAACAGTTACAAGGTGAAAGAAATACACTATAGAAAAAATGTATCCTCCTGGATCCCATAACTTGAAACATAAAGGTTGAGTTGCGAATGAAATAGGAAATTTTTCCCCAGGATCAAATTTGCTTGCTAATGGCAGTCCTCTCGTGACCACTTGTTGTGGCCATAGTGGCACCAGTAGTGGAAATTTCTTATTCCTAGACTTTATCGCAGGAATAGTAGCAAACACCGACAATAGCAAGTCTTTTGCCTGTGATGAAATAGCTGACTCTCCGTCACTTATCTGGACCTCTGCTTCACTGGCAGCCATCAAAGAATCTTTAATTTTCACTTCGGCGCCATCACTATCAGATTTGATATCCAATTTACAAACTTCTTTTTCACTGTATTGTTGGATTTGTGAGTCTTCAACTTTACCACCAGTCTTTTCTTCAGTTGGAGTTGCTATTGGTTCTTGAATTACAGCGGAGGCTTGGATTTCCTGTGTTTCTTTTTCAGACTCTAGTAGACAATCCCAAACTTCTGGTTGGAATTTCTTGAGAATGGCCTTTACAAAATTCCACCAACAAGTATTTGGATGACTCTCCTTCCAAGAAATCCACCAATCAAGAGCATCTCCTCTCAATGCAAATGCAACAACCCACTCAAGCTTCATCTCTTCACTCATTCTTCTTGACCCAAAATATTGCTCAGCCTGGATCAGCCACCAATAGGTCTCCCTTCCCTCAAATTTTGGAATCAAATCTTCAGCCATGTTCATGCCAAAATTTCCAGCACACCTCCAAAGTCTTTGTTTTGGATCAGAATTGCTCTGATACCAGTTGATAGAAACCAACTGATATAAAATAGAAAATAGGAAAACTCCCTTTAATTACAGAATGATATTGCAGAACTTCGAGGGTCTGCACCTCCCAATGCCAAAATGGCCCCTTTTCCTATCCAATTCCACGATAATCATCTACCCAATGTCTTCTCCTATTTATTCTAGACTTAAACCCTCTGAATTAATAATATAATAATTATAGTAATTACCCACTAACCTTCCTAATAATTTAATAACAGTTACAAAACTGAAGAGTCTAACAGTATATTAGCAGTTCCCATGGGTCTAAGTTACAGATGCACACACATGTCTATGTCCTTCATACAACACATTTTATAAAGAAATATTTGTTATTGTTACAAAATCTTGACATCAGCATCAAAGTTCTCTGCTTCAGTATGAACCATGGATAACTGCTGAGCAGAATAAATTTTGAAAACACTTCTTTCGTATAACATCAAGTTCAAATGCCTGGCACAGTTGTTGGTGATATGTGCATAAATTTTGAAACTGGTAACATTTATAATATATATCAGGCTAATGCTAACATGTGCCTTAAGGGCACAAGTTAGTGATCTAATGTTAGAAATATTCATTTGAAACGCGTGCAATCGATTCTTCAAAACTATAAACATTGCTTTGTTCAAGTCAATTTTTCTACTTTTGGTATCCTTAACATGTGCCATAAGGGTGCAAATTAGAAAGACCCTACATATAATTATTTAAAATCTAAATTACAAGGTAAGATTGTTATAATAGATTTAGAATGGATTTGGTCTTCGATCACACTATCACAGGAGCTATGTTGCACCGGGTTACCTCTACTCTGTAGTCAGTACCATATGAACATCCATTATTTCAAAAGATTATATATTCAAGATGCTAGTGTTAGTGTAGTAGTGAGCCTATAAATTCATTGCTTTAAATATACAATAACAATGATTTGTTTGGATATCTTATGATGGGTGAAATAGAATGGAACAAAATTGCCATCCCAATATCTGGAAATTTTATGATGGAATGAAGATAAAATGTATCCGATAGAATGGATTCCATCAAGGTCCATCACATTTCACCCTATTTTAAACACTCCATAACTACTTCCATTCCAATTCAGTCCTTTAATTAACCTCTTCCAATCAAACCAAACACAGTAGAGCAGAAAAAGTTTACCTTAAGGCGTTGGGAAAGATCCTTAAAACCTTGAACTTGCTGTGGCCACAGACGTTCTCTATCGGCACTTTCCATACCCTCAAGCTTCCCCATAGCTTCCGCCCACATGATCTAGCAACATAAACTATTCCCCACAATTAGCCACTGGCATAACAAAAGAAAAAGAAACTACCAACCAACTAGGGTGTTGTTCAGTGGTGAAAAAATAATATGAACTTACATCCGAAACACCAGCAGGCTTCGCCCTAAAATGCGGGTCTGTTACACTGAATAACAAATGCTGCACAATACACACAAACACCAACATGAGATAACATATACAATTTCAACATTTGACAAAGGTATCAGAAAAAAAAGTAACATTGGTGTAAATCTGGGCTTCATTTTTAACCCTAAATCCAGCATATCCATCACCCATAATTCCAAATAACTTCAAAATTATAAATTGTTCATAATTACAAAATCCAAACCAAATTCTATCATGTTAACAGCAGTAATCCCACAAAGCAATAAAAACGAAAATTTTAAAATTGATTTTTTTTTTCTTCCAAATGAAGAACACAGTGTGAGGAAGTTAGAAAACCTTAAAAGCATACTTCGGGTTTCCAGGATCTTCCTTATAAGCATCAAGGATTGCCTAGTTAAAAAACACAAATAACAAACAAGATTAATCAATACAAAATCGAAATTGAAATTTTGATTGCAATAAATTGAAAACAATTTGAGGGGTTTAGTTTTAAAAAAAAAAACTTGAATATCACGGTCAGCTAGAGAGAATGGAACTGGAGCCACATTAGCCATTTGGGTAGTCAATTGAGAATTTGGGAACGGCGTAGACTGTGGCGCTTGCATAGAATTCTGAAATCCGAAACCTGTAGAAGGAGATTGTTGAAAGAGTGAAGTTTGTTGCTGCTGCTGCTGCTGCTGAGGTTGCTGTTGCTGTTGCTGTTGACAAGAGAAGGGTGAGGAGAAAAGGGAAGAACCACCGAAAGCAGGAGTGGAAGAAGCCCCGAAAGCAGGGGTTGAAGAAGGGGTTCCGAAAGCTGGGGTACTGAAACCTGGAGTGGAAGACGGGGTACCGAAATTTGGGGTACCGAATCTGGGGTTGTAGAAGGGGTTCCGAAGGGAGACGGAGAAGACTGAGCTCCGAACATGGTGATGTGCGGCGTGTGTTTGAGAGTTGTGTGTGGGATTCAAGTTCTGAAGAGAAGGCGCGCTTGCACTCGCACTCTAGGTGTTTGATGAAAGACACTAATGACTATTGATTTTTCGCTTAAGCTGCTTATAGGTAGGGAAAGATTATTTTGAAATGGTATGCGGAACTATTTTATATTACTATGGTTTTTTAAAATTTGAAAAACAATGTTAATTGTTAGTAACATACTTTCTCTCGGGACACTTTTATTTCGAAGCTCAATTTTGAACTCGGATGAGATAGGTCAATTAGATAAATTAGATAAATGTAAGTTGTTGGTATAGAATTTGTATTTTTTTTTATAAATATAAACAGATCGATGATATTTATAATTTTTGTGTTTGACATTTGAGTTTCACATCTTTTTTTGATGAGTGAGTGTCATATATGAAGAATATACATTATATTTATAGGGCATTATAATTCATATGTTATAGTTGATTGTTATTTTCATTATAGCGACCACATAATTTGTTATTGAATAAGTGTGATGTTATTATGGCATAATTAGAGGCGGTTTTATAGTCCAGTAAGATCGGACACGCGTCTAGACTAAACTCCTACTTTTTTTAATATTTTTTTTAATCTAATAGTCGATTTATAGACAAAATTATTAAAATCAGAGATAAAATTAGTAAAAATCGAACGTGAAAATTAAAAATTTTGCAGTTAAATTTTTTGTCCAAACTACCTAAAACTTCTTGCTCTGCCACTTGGCATAACTAAATATTGAGATAGACTATAGTGCCGTCTATTTTGTTTAAATATGCTTCACTATAAACATATTAGTACTTCTACATTTGTATTTTGTATGTGTGTCAGTTTCTTAGGATGATGTATAAGGTAGTTTATAGGGTGTGTTGTGAAAATAATAAGTTCGAATTCCAATCAACATTTTAATATGTGAGGCAAAGAATAATAACAACTAAAATAAAATGACCTTCAACAATAATAATCGATAAGTAGATAATAGAATAGAGCTTAAAAATGTGAAATGTTTGTTTATCCAATTTGACCAAAAATGTACGTCTATGGGAGAGAACAACTCTTTAATTTATTATACTCAAAATTATTACAAGAGATCACAAATTAGTTCTCAAAAAAATAATTTCCGCCTTCCGAAAACAAATCCTTGTTTTCTACCAAAGTTTTCTTAATCTCTCAAACTCTCAATATATGAATTACCCAAACCCAAAATTTTAGAAGTATTTTTCGATCTCCTTAAATAACTCCAAAGATTTTCCAAAAACTCTTGTCTTTCTAAGATTTCCCTTAAAATTTCCTAAACCCGTATTTCTCTCTTTTGCTCTAAAACTATAAAATTATCACATTGTAATAACATAAAAGATACATATTAAAAATTAATAAAATCCAACAGATCCATAACAAAGTCCAAAACAAAATTCATTGATTGTTAGAATAAAATATTATAAATATCTTTTATATTAATTTATACTATATATATATATATATATATATATATATATATATATATATATATATATATATATATATACACATATATATAATATTCTAACATCTATGAACAGATCTGCAAATCGAATTGGCCAAATATGATATTTGTGATCTGCCCGAATCGAACATTCTTGATGCTATTCAACTTCCTAATTTTTTATAATTTCGAAATATATTTTCTTTCTCTTTATCAACAAAGATTTTAAGATGTTTCAACAAGTTGTGTTATCATTTTCAGTCAACGTGGTTGTCTAAAAAATTCTTTGTAGTGGAATATGGATTTGGGTTTGTTTACTCTTTTTAAATTGGTTTTCTTGAAGAGAATGTGCAAGGTATATTGAGGTTGGGCCTCTTAGGACCATATATTTTGACAAATCTCACAAACCCTTATATATTAGAATAGATATTGGATCTAAAAAAGTTTTGAAATCAAAGGAAAAAGATTTAAAATCATGAGAAAAACATTGAATATGAGAGTTTTTAGATGATGTGTCATCTCAAAGTGGTGTCTTTGACACTTTTGGACTCGCAACTCAAGTGTAAACAAAAGTCTAAGATTGCTTTTGAGTTGACATGTAATTATTTGCATGCTCTTATGATATACACTTTGACGTGTGTCTTTTTCGTTTCATCTGAGATAATGCAACGAATGGATTGTTGTTATTTTGGATTGTTTCAAGACTGTTGGATCTACTAATTACACGTTCAGATGTTTGATCACAATGACAATTGCTTAAATGTTTTCAGTTGTTTTATTGTCTTCTCTTTGCAAAATTTTCATATTTTTCTACCATTTTTAGTGTGTCTGCATTTGTACATTCTCATATTCCATTAATCTTACAAGTCTTTTACTGTTTGTATTTCCTCTTTGTCCTTAATTAAGCTGTTTTGTCATATTTTCTGATACACTTCATTTTTTATCGTATCATTATTTACTAGGGGTGGCAAAATGGATGGATTGAATGGATATAGATTGGATCGTTAATGGATGGATTAAAACAATCCATTAATCCATTACAATCCATTAAAACTTTCTTAAATAAATCCAATCCAATCCATCCATTTAAAAATAAAATTCATCCATTAACAATATTTTAATGGATGGATATCCATCCATAAAAAAAAATTTCAATTTAAAAAAAAACAAATCAGTTTTTTTTTAAAAACAAAAAAATTTAAAGTTTTTTTTAGAAAAAAGATTTTCAGTTTCCAAAAAAAATTCAGTTTTTATTTTTTCAAAAAAATTTTTTTGAAAACAAAATTTCAGTTTATATAAAAAAATAAAACAGTTTTTTTTTTGAAAAAAAGATTTCCAGTTTTTTTCAATTTTTTTTCCTTCAGTTTTTTTAAAAAAAAAATATTTTTTAAAGTAAATTCCAGTTTTATTCGATTTTTTTTCTTCAGTTTTTCAAATAAAATCTTTTTTTAAAAAAATTCCAATTCTTTTTTCAGTTTTTAAAAAAAAAAAACATTTTTTTAAAAAAGAAATTTCCAGTTTCTTTTTCAGTTTTTAAAAAAAAAAATCAATTTTTATAAAAAAATAAAACAGTTTTCTTAAAATAAATTCCAGATTTTTTAAATTTTTTTCATTTTTTCCAAAAAAAAACATTTTTTCTTAAAAACAATTCCTGTTTTTTTTTTTAAAATTTATTTTTCCAGTTTCTCAAAAAAAAACATTTTTTTCTTAAAAGAATTCCTGTTTTTTTTCAGTTTTAAAAAAAAGTTTCCACCTTTTTTCAAAAAAAAAATTTTTTTTTCAAAAAATTCCAGTTTATTTTTAGTTTTAAAAAAAAAAACATTTTTTCTTTAAAACAATTCCTGTTTTTTTTCGAAAACTTTTTTTCCAGAATTTTTTTTCAGCTATAAAAAAACATATTTTTAAAAAAAAAAGTTTCTACCTTTTTTCAAAATAATTTTTTTTTATTCAAAAAAATCCAGTTTTTTTTAAATATTTTTTTCAATTTTTCAAAAAAAAACATTTTTTCTTAAAAACAGTTCCTGTTTTTTTTTAAAAAACTTATTTTCTTTTTTCTAAAAATATTTTTTTAATTTAAAATGAAATAAATTAATTTGATGTAAAGAATAATCCATTGGATCATTAAAATGTGGTGGATGGATTGGATCAATCCATTAACTTATTTATCATTTGGTGGATGAATTGGATGAATTTTTTAATGGATGAATTTTGTGTTAATGGATTCAATTGTCACCCCTATTATTTACGTGTTTAGTAAAATGGACCATTAAAATACTATTGAAATCAATGATTTTGAATGAACCCATAATAACACAAATGCTTCAAGTTAAGCTTTAATTGTTTGCATATGGTTGGTTGAATATTTTTCTTTCTCTTTTCTAGAAAAATATGATGTGGGTTTAAGACCTTATTCGCTTTTCGATAAACTCAATAAGAAAGTGTTCTATAAGGATTTATAGGGTTGTGATTAGACAATGGGAGATGTTAGGGAGGCATACTCCATGTGTTTAGATAAAGTTTCATTAAGTCCTTTGATTCATGTGCTCCTGTTTTATAAATAAAAGTCATTTTTCGATTTTTATGGCTATCTTGTTGAAGAAGAAAATAAAATTTGTTTTTGGAAGAGCAGCTGTGTGAATTGAATTTCTCATATGTACATAAAACTTTTTCACCTAAATTTGACTTTGTCAATGATTATGAGTATGGGGTATTGGGATGATTAAACATCATTCTCTATCCACTTTGTCCCTTTATTTAGGTGTACATAAGGTTTTTTTTATATTTTGTGTGCACACTTGAAAGTGTGTGGGCATATATATTTGAATTATATTATATATTTTATCAAATTAAGTATCCTAAATAATTAAGTGGTCAATAAAATTAAAAAGTTAATTAGATTTCATTTAGAAATTAATTAATGTGATATATATTCAAATATGAGTGAATGTCGGGATGATCCATTTTAAAATAATAGAAATTCTAATTGATCATCATTTAATAAATAGGTTATGGTCACGAATATATCATACACAAACAATTTATCTCTTCTCTTCATCTAAAGAGTATTTATGTCATTAAAAGTATCGGTTGAGAAAGAATCACATAAGTCATCATATATTTATATTTGTCTCTTAATCTTCAAAATTACCGCCAACATAAGTATTTCTAAAATTAATTAGTAGGTCTTTTACTTCTGCTATAATGCTTATATGACTATTTGCCTTATGTACTAAATTATATATGTTATATTTTACTGAGCATATATATTCGATTGTTGAATTTAATTCTAACAAATACTCTATATTAGCAACCTTGAACACTATAATTAATTTTTTTATTTTCAAAAATGTCAACAACTTGTGAAGTAGGAGTCAAAAAAGTCCTAAATTACGAAGTTCTAACAATTAAAATTTTATATGGTCCTCTATTTTTAGGTCCTTTACTAAAAGAAAATTTTTTGGACCCCATTTTTTTAAATCTCTCGTATTTTGGTGTTTTGTGGAGTCCTAAGTAAAGAGCCTAAATTATAATTTGTTAGAAACTAAATCGTTTGAAAATTAATTTTATTTTGAAAAATAAAAAATATTTTTTAAAAAAATTAAAAACTCACTTTATTTTTTTAGAAAATTAAAATAGTCGATTATTCCGAAAATATGGAAAGTCGACTTTTTCGTAAGAAAAATTGATTTTTTTGTTGAAAAAAAGAATAATAGTTTTTTTGGTCTGAAAATATAAAAAGGTGCATTTTTTGAAAATAAGAAAAGTCGATTTGTTTTTTTAAAATAAAATTTCAGATTTTTTCGAAAAAAAAACAGAACTTTTGTCGAAAATATAAAAAGTCGACTTTTTCAAAAACAAACACTTTTTTCGTCGAAAATATAAAAAGTCGACTTTTTCAAAAACAAATCAATTTTTTTTCGAAAATATTAAAAGTCGACATTTTCAAAAATCTAAAAAGTCGACTTTTTAAAAAACAAACCGATTTTTTGTTGAAAATATAAAAAGTCGATATTTCCAAAAGAAAACTGATTTTTTATCGAAAAATTTTGATTTTTGTTGAAAATTTAAAAATAGACTTTAAAAAACAATTTTTTTCAAAAATATAAAAAATAGATTTTTCCGGAAAAATAACCAATTTTTTATCGAAAAAATAAAAATTCGACTTTTTCAAAAAAACAAACCAATTTTTTGTCGAAAATATAAAAAGTCGATATATCCGAGAAAGAAATTGATTTTTTTCGAAAAATTTTGTTTTTATGTCGAAAATTAAAAAATCAACTTTTCCGGAAAAACAACAGATTTTTTAAAGTTTTAAAAGTCACTTTTCCGAAAAAGACCGATTTTTTAATCGAAAATATAAAAAGTCAATCTTTTCGAAAAAAAGCCGATTTTTTGTCTAAAATACAAAAAATAGATTTTTCTGATAAAAAACCGATTTTTTCTTTAAAATGTAAATAGTTGATTTTTTGGCGAAAATACAAAAAGTCGATTTTTTATCGAAAAATTTAAAAAATCGTTTTTTTCAAAAAAAAAATTCAATTTTTTGAAAATACAAATAATCGACTTTTTGAAAAAAGTTTCTTTTTGTCGAAAATATAAAAATGTCTATTATTACGAAGAAAAAAATTGCGAAATACAAAAAGTTGATTTTTTTCAAAAATAAAAAAGTCAATTTTTGATTAAAAATATTTTTTTTAAAAAAAATTATGAAAAAAAAATTATGAAAAATTTGGGACTTTAAGGTTTACTTAAAATTTAATGGCCTTTACTTTAGAGACCCTACTATTTTGGACTCATTTATTTTTTAAAATTTAGGCTTCTTATATTTTAAAGACTTTAAAAATTAGGTCTTGACCCTTTAAATTGACAGTTTTATGTACTACCACCGACAATTATGTGAGACATAGAATTTATAATGATATAAAAGAATATAGTTATATATGTCGATATTGTGTCAATATGTGACACTGAAAATAGTCTTATACCGAAAATACTTTGTATATGAAGTATAAGTGATATTTGGTTAGCAACTAGTCTATAGTCATCTTGATTTTTTCAACAATTGAATTTATAACAAATGAATATGAGACCCTCAACTCAATAAACTTTAAAAAAAAAAAAACAATAAAAAAACAAGTTAACATAACAAGTATCGGAAAAAAAATTTGAAAGACAAGTTTGAACAAATCAAACCTTATGAATATTTCCATTTTTTTCATTCACAATACAAACGGGCCGAATAAGCCTAAATAATAATTTATAAATATTACAATAATACTTAGAGCTTAATATAAGGGTTGATATATCAAGTGTTCTCCATCCTCCTCTAATAGCAGACTCAACAAAATTATAAAAAAGACAAAATAATAAAATAACTTTTTCCTTATAGAATATTTCCTCCTACATTTTTCTAAGAAAATGCACATGTTTGTCAATAAAGAGAAAATAAAACAAGCAATAACTTAAAATAAAGTTATACTAATTTTTTCAGCGAGATTTGAAGCGCTGAAACTTCTAAATATGATAAAATAAACTAGTAACAAAATATAATAAATTGTGTCCTCGTGCACGCTCTACCACTGAGCTATAAGGGCATATGTCTTAAATTTAAATATTTAGATAGTTGACTTATAATAATGTTTTTTTTAGTATATCAACTTCATCGTAATAATTTTGCCATTATTAAAGAAATTAAATATTGGTATCAAGTTGGATCGGTGAATACTACTAACTCGCATTAAACTTATATGCTACAAATTGAATCTCCTCTTTTTATCCTCAAAATAACACAAATGAATACATACAAATCTATCTTTATCAACTTTCTTCCAATGATCCTATTCTCAATAACAATTTTATATCACAATTGTTATAAAAGACATTCAGACTATCTGGAGTTATGGTAACTACTGTCGACTTTCATGGTGAATTACAAAAAAAAATTCATCTGACCTTATTGGTATTTGTAACACCCCCCTAAACTTATGTGCAATAATATGACTTAATCAGAGTAAATTAGCATGCATATTAAAAGAGGGTGTCACATGTATCTCAAAACCAACAACAAATACATTGGTCATGCTCATAACATGAATTTTAAAATCATCATATCTCATACAATCAACATATATGAATCTCACAGTAAAATAACTCTCTTTTAAAATAATATCAATGATTGAAATCACATACTAACAATCATATCATAAAGCATTAGGCACTAAAGGCCAAACATCGCATATCCTCAATACGACATAAATAAAAGAGAGTGTAATAATATCTCTACAAACATAACATGAATCCAAACGTATCATGTGTTACATGACCAGAGCATGACACACTACCTAATAAGCATATAAACAAATAACTAGCTCCTCCGACTAGCCCTTGCGAGAAACACCTCTACCCTTCGGTACATGAACGATATCGTACAAACATCATTTCAACATAAGGGTGAGAATTCATATCATTATAGTAATATACAATAATAAGTAATGCATAACATACATAATTCACAAGAATTTATCACACTTCACATAACAATGTATTCAACATCATCCAATCCAAATCACATGATTATATATACAATATTTCACCATTATAATTAAAAATTTAATTATTACATTCATTGTTTAGTTTTATATCATAAATTTATTTTAATATTTAATTTTCAATTATAAATTTAAGCTATTTTTATTAATACTAACTCAATTTAATTATATTATAACTATATTATAAATAAATATTTTAAATAAAAAAATTAAAATCAAACCAATTTTTTTTTGAAATATTGAATTATTTCAGATATGCATATCCGAAATAATCTAAAAAAAATATGGGAGGTCACTTCGAATCTAAAGTAACTTAATATCCCAAATTCATATGATACGTTTGAATATGCACATTTGAACAAAAAAATTTATTTTCGAGACATTTAACTTAGGAAACTCCCAATTACCAATCCTAGGTAATTAGATGTAAAAGGAAATTCTCAACTATTAGGAGAATTTTTCCTGCTACCCCCTAAGTTATACCTGACACCCCATGTATAGTGTTTTTACCAAAATATCCCTATGAAATATCGGAAATTATGTAAGTTCGGGTACATACCGGAAATTTCGTAATTTATACTAAAAATTGTGCGAGAGTTACCATTTTACCGTCCAGAAGAAAAAATCAGAAAATTCCATATTTCTGGTACCGTATATTTGAAAATTCTGGAACGTGTAATTAGTGAAAATGCATACCGAAAATTTTAAATATCTGATACAAGAATCAAAACCGAAAATTTGGAATTTCCAATAAGTAGAAGGTATGCCGGAAATTTTAAATTTCCGGCACCTAAACAATACCAGATATTTAGAATTTCCGGTACAAATTTTAGTTCGAAAGTAACCGAAAATTTGAAATTTCTGGCATTGGTTTGGTACCGGAAATTTCAAATTTTCGGTAATACTGAGAGTTGTAGTTTGTTTAAATTTTTTACACTTATAAACATATAAACTTATACTTGAATAAAATACACGATAAAATATCAAATTGTGGTAATATATATATTTTAATGTCATACATAGATGCATTACAAATAAACTACAATCACTCCCCAGACAATACTGCCCAATGTCTGAACCGACCCGCATATGCTGATTCCCATCCTTTTGCAACATCAAAACAATTATTCGTCCAACGCTTCGAGACAGGAGGCAGCGGACAATCGAGTTTCAATTTTATCAGAACCCAATGATAATCATTGACAAAACTAACAACAATGATTGTATGATGACCCGTGTACAAGGGTGGAGGTATCAGAAGCGGGAAAATGTCGTGCTAATTCTCAAGGAAAAAGAAACAAAAACAACATTATATCTAGAAGCAATAGGATAACCCATATATGGAATCGACATCCATTTGTCCTTACCATGAGGACCCAAGTGTTTCACACTTAATGAATTCCTAACAAAAGAGACAATGTCGTAGAACACATTGGAAAACAATGCTTCGTGTTGTTGGATATGAGTATCCAACTGCCTCCTAACATCAAAACATTCATTTGTCCCCCATCCTAACGCAGTTGCAATACAATGGTAACCACAATTTCTATCTGGTTCAGCATCAATAATGTCATCGATGTATGGATGAAAGAAAGTAGGAATCTGTGGCAAGTACTCGCCTTTTGCATATTTGGTACAAGGTTGCCTACGAATCGGTATGGTTGACGATTGACTCCCACTTGGTTTTGTGCATGATCTCTTTGTAGTATGAATCCCCTGTGAAGCTTTAACATATTCCCACTGACTTGGATCACGATTCACATCACTTTCTGCACCTTTTCTACTCTTCTTAACTCCTCTCCTTGACTTGTATTTCATTGGCGGTGGACACATTGAAGTTGTGAATGGATAGGCTGCGTCATAGACTTTTTTCTTCAACACCTTTTGACCCATAATATCCAAAGTACTGAATTGTTTCTTCAACTTTTCACATTCCTCTTCTAAATCCCACTTGTTATCTTTAGGACTCACCTCATGTTCTACAATTTGCAATTTCGTCCAAAACACATGAATTGTTTCCAAAGGTATAGGTGTGCCTAGAATCTGGTAACCGGTGAGCTGACACACACACACGATAACCCATGTGTTGTTCTAATGTAACAACCACACCTCTCCTTGCTCGCACCCATATTTGACTCTTTCAAGTTCCTTTCCAACGAGTTGTATACACTGTCTTGAAACAAAACTATGTAATTTACAATAGAATGAGGTGTTATACCTATGATCAATGTTGACGACACTTTTTTGAAATGACACCCTTATGGAACCTAACTACAACTTCAACATTGTCTTCATAGCATCCCAGCTTGCACATAAATCACCACGACTTGTAGTCAACATATTTTTCAATCTCTAATGTGGCAGACTCCACCCTAAAAATCCTAAACACATTACATAAGAAACTCTCAATTTAATGCATAAACATAAACATATTTCATGTTAGAAGAATGTACCTGTTTGTTGTTGTGTTCCCTAAATGAGTGATTTTGTTAGTCCATGCAGTAACAAACCTTTATTTATATGGTGTTAACCATGTTTCTTTCACATACTTCACAAATAATAGAATATCACCACAAACACTCTCAAAGTGGTTCAGATGTACATCAAATTCGTCTTCTATATTTGAATACATCATGTTGTTCCATTGATCCATGACATGTTTTTGTCTCTCTGATTTCACATACTCCTTACACTTCATGCTAACGTTTTTTGAAATATGAAACGTACACAACATATGAGAAAAATTTGGATACATAGACTCAATGACATTCATTAATGCAAGCTCCCGATCTGTCACCATGACATTTGGTAGCAACTTCTCAGAATAAAACAACTCTTTAAGCCTCTCTAGTGCCCATGTGAAGTTCTCCTCCCTTTCATGTTCCAAATAAGCAAAAGCAACTGAAAACGTCAATTTTGTTGATGTAACACCAACAATCTCAAGCAATGGTATCTAATACCTACGCAATTATAAAACGCATTCAGCAACCAGCTCACTCAACATATTTTTAAAATGTGATGAAATTAAAATTCTTACCTATTTGTTTTGTACGTGCAATAAAAAACCAACATCATAGGAAACATATTCAACAACTTCACAAAATCAGGGTGTGTCCAAAAGATATCAGCCACCATATCTGAATTATCCTTATTTCTAGACCAATACAAGTATTTCTCTTGGTGAACAAGACCCAATAACATTTACATTTCTATCATTGAACCTCTCTTGCCCATTCTGTATGTTGCTCTAGCTTTATATATTTGAGTAATACTCGTGAGGTTTTCTGGATCTTTGTCTTTCAAAGCAGAAATGATGTACCTTGGTGCCATGTTGTACTTCATCATGTCATTCACAAATTTTCTTTCTTCCTCTTTTAGACAGTCCAATATGTCATAACCTACCAAATCTTTGTCTAGTCTATGATTGTGCATCCCACATCTTACCATCACCTTCCTGCTATCACCACTCGAAACAGATCTCAGCCTAAATGGGCATTTATGCTTCATAGAATAATTGCCATCGGAAGGGGCCGCAACTTCATTTTTCTTTTTGTAATTACCTCCTCTGTCACAGTCCATAATCAATTTATCGCATACCATTAGCAGAGTTGGATTGGATAGTAACAACAGCAATACCATGCATTTTTCTAATTGATTGTTCCCATTCTAAAACTTTTTCTCGTGATTCAAAAATTTGGCAATCACATAAACGTATAATTAGCTAACTACATAAATTTAGAAAAAATATAAAAACGTGTATAGTCAAGTATAGTGTACCGTATCAGTGATGAAGTACTGCGTAAGACCAGTACATGAATCTGTAGAAGACGCTGAAGCAATCGATTCAGAACTACAAATATATAACACTACATTTACCATACCGAAAATTTCAGGTTTCAATGAAATTTTTGGTATATACCAAAAATATCGAATTTTTGGTATTACTTATATACAGGAATCATCTGCTTCAAAAAATACCTCTTCAGATTCTGATTCAAAGTCTGAACCATCTATTGTGGTAGCCATAAAAGCCAAGTTAGCATGTTCATCCTCTGAGTTAGATTCAGCTTCAGAAGATTCTGAATCATCCGAGGTGGCCATCATACCTTTCTTCCTTCCAAAAATTTTCTTTGGCTTTTCTCTTTGTAACTTAGGACAATCACTTCGGAAGTGTCCTGGTTCTTTACATTCATAGCAAATGATGTCTCTTTTGTTAAACTTCTTATGTCCAGAAGATTCTCCTTTATCTTTTGATATTTTGTAGTTTCTGATCTTCATTGATGATTAGATGTAGCAGCTAGCCTATCCGCAATGATTTTAGGGATGATTTTGGCCTTAAAATTCGCTAAAGCTATGGGACGAAACTGATTAATGGTAACAACATCTTTGGATTTCGGGAAGAGGACAATGAAGTTGGAGTTATAGTGGGGCAACATCCAATCATCAGTGAAGAATTATATCGTCGCAGCAATAACATCCTTCTTTATGATATCCCAAAAACAATGAAAGAAAGAACCACTGAATCTGTCCGGCCCAGGAGCGCTGTCTTTATTTAGACTCATAACAGCATTCCTAACCTCCTCTATAGTATGGATGAAAGTAATAATTTGATTGGTGTCATCAGTGATCAAAGTCGGAATTGTCTCCTCAATCAGCCTGTTATTCGCCATGGCCGTGTTATTAGAGTAGAGATCCTCAAAGTGAGCAGTTATGGTTTTACAGATGGTGCTCTCGTCGTCCATAATCTCATTGTTATGATGCAGAATCGAAAGAGGTTTGGAGGTTGCTTTAATCTTCGCATAACGATGAAAAAATGCAGTATTTCTGTCTCCATTCGAGGCCCAATTCACACGAGTTTTTTCCATCTAGAATCATTCCTCTAGATTGAGCACGAAAGATAGGTCCCTTTGAACAATTTTCTCCTGAGCCAACAAGGCCTCCGTCTGCTCGAAATTAGCAGAACAGTCTTGAATCGCCCTCAAATTATCCTTAGAGTTTCTAAGTCTTTCTTGAATTTTCCCAAATTACCTATTTAATGGAAAAATCAAAATATTTTGGTACATGAAAAGAAAATCAATTTACAAGGGATCACAACAATTAAAGCCCCGTAAAAATCAGACAGTTTTGATTCAAGAGTGATAAATTTAAAACTATATAAAAATAAATTGTTTTTATTTTCTGAACCGTAGATTAAGATCCAACGACTATTAATATCTCAACGGTGTGAATGCGGCATTTTGTAGTGCAGGGGATTCAATAAGAAAGATAGAGAAAGTTGAAAGTAAATAAAAAAGCAACATTACTTCCAGCCGCAAGCTGAATCAATTCTTCGTCCGGGGATCCACGATTACACCTTCGATTTCAGGTACATGAAAAGAAAATCAATTTACAAGGGATGACAACAATTAAAGCCCGTAAAAATCGATTTGATTCAAGAGTGATAAATTTAAAACTATATAAAAATAAATTGTTTTATTTTCCAACCAGATTAAGATCCAACGGCTATTAATATCTCAACGGTGTGAATGCGGCATTTTGTAGTGCGGGATTCAATAAGAAAGATAGAAAGTTGAAAGTAAATAAAAAGCAACATTACTTAAAGTCGAATCAATTCTTCGCTCGGGATCCACGATTACACCTTCGATTTCAGGTACATGAAAAGAAAATCAATTTACAAGGGATCACAACAATTAAAGCCCCATAAAAATAACACAGTTTTGATTCAAGAGTGATAAATTTAAAACTATATAAAAATAAATTATTTTTATTTTCTGAACCGTAGATTAAGATCCAACGGCTATTAATATCTCAACGGTGTGAATGCGGCATTTTGTAGTGCAGGGGATTCAATAAGAACGATAGAGAAAGTTGAAAGTAAATAAAAAAGAACCATTACTTCCAGCCGCAAGCTGAATCAATTCTTCGTTCGGGGATCCACGATTACACCTTCTATTTCAGGTACATGAAAAGAAAATCAATTTACAAGGGATCACAACAATTAAAGCCCCGTAAAAATCAGACAGTTTTGATTCAAGAGTGATAAATTTAAAACTATATAAAAATAAATTGTTTTTATTTTCTGAACCGTAGATTAAGATTCAACGGCTATTAATATCTCAACGGTGTGAATGCGGCATTTTGTAGTGCAGGGGATTCAATAAGAAAGATAGAGAAAGTTCAAAGTAAATAAAAAAGCAACATTACTTCCTGCCGCAAGCTGAATCAATTCTTCGTTCGGGGATCCACGATTACACCTTCGATTTAAGGTACATGAAAAGAAAATAAATTTACAAGGGATCACAACAATTACAGCCCCTTAAAAATCAGACAGTTTTGATTCAAGAGTGATAAATTTAAAACTATATAAAAATAAATTGTTTTTATTTTCTGAACCGTAGATTAAGATCCAACGGCTGTTAATATCTCAATGGTGTGAATGCGACATTTTGTAGTGCAGGGGATTCAATAAGAAAGATAGAGAAAGTGAAAGTAAATAAAAAGCAACATTACTTCCACCAAGTCAATCAATTCTTCGTCGGGATCCACGATTACACCTTCGATTTCGTACATGAAAAGAAAATCAATTTACAAGGGATCACAACAATTAAAGCCCGTAAAAATCGACGCTTTTGATTCAAGAGTGATAAATTTAAAACTATATAAAAATAAATTGTTTTATTTTCGAACCGTAGATTAAGATCCAACTATTAATATCTCAACGGTGTGAATGCGGCATTTTGTAGTGGGGATTCAATAAGAAAGATAGAGAAAGTTGAAAGTAAATAAAAAGCAACATTACTTCCACCGCAAGTCGAATCAATTCTTCGCTCGGGATCCACGATTAGACCTTCGATTTCGTGTACATGAAAAGAAAATCAATTTCTGGGATCACAACAATTAAAGCCCCGTAAAAATCGACGCTTTGATTCAAGAGTGATAAATTTAAAACTATATAAAATAAATTGTTTTATTTTCGAACCGTAGATTAAGATCCAACGGTGTTAATATCTCAACGGTGTGAATGCGGCATTTTATAGTGGGATTCAATAAGAAAGATAGAAAGTTGAAAGTAAATAAAAAGCAACATTACTTCCAAAAAGTCGAATCAATTCTTCGCTCGGGATCCACGATTACACCTTCGATTTCGTAAATGAAAAGAAAATCAATTTACAGGGATCACAACAATTAAACCCCGTAAAACTCAGCTTTGATTCAAGAGTGATAAATTTAAAACTATATAAAAATAAATTGTTTTATTTTCGAACCGTAGATTAAGATCCAACATTAATATCTCAACGGTGTGAATGCGGCATTTTGTAGTGTGGGATTCAAAAGAAAGATAGAGAAAGTTGAAAATAAATAAAAAGCAACATTACTTCCAGCAAGTCGAATCAATTCTTCGCTCGGGATCCACGATTACACCTTCGATTTAAGGTACATGAACAGAAAATAAATTTACAAGGGATCACAACAATTACAGCACCTTAAAAATCGATAGTTTTGATTCAAGAGTGATAAATTTAAAACTATATAAAATAAATTGTTTTATTTTCGAACCGTAGATTAAGATCCAACTCATTAATATCTCAACGTGTGAATGCGACATTTTGTAGTGCAGGGATTCAATAAGAAAGATAGAGAAAGTTGAAAGTAAATAAAAAGCAACATTACTTCTAAGTGAATCAATTCTTCGCTCGATGCACGATTACACCTTCGATTTCGTGTACATGAAAAGAAAATCAATTTACAAGGGATCACAACAATTAAAGCCCCATAAAAATCGTTTGATTCAAGAGTGATAAATTTAAAACTATATAAAATAAATTGTTTTATTTTCAACCAGATTAAGATCCAACGTTAATATCTCAACGGTGTGAATGCGGCATTTTGTAGTGGATTCAATAAGAAAGATAGAGAAAGTTGAAAGTAAATAAAAAGCAACATTACTTCCAAATTAAGTCAATCAATTCTTCGCTCGGGATCCACGATTACACCTTCGATTTCGTGTACATGAAAAGAAAATCAATTTACAAGGGATCACAACAATTAAAGCCCATAAAAATCGATAGTTTTGATTCAAGAGTGATAAATTTAAAACTATATAAAAATAAATTGTTTTTATTTTCGAACCGTAGATTAAGATCCAACTCATTAATATCTCAACGTGTGAATGCGGCATTTTGTAGTGCAGGGATTCAATAAGAAAGATAGAGAAAGTTGAAAGTAAATAAAAAGCAACATTACTTCCGCAAGTCGAATCAATTCTTCGCTCGGGATCCACGATTACACCTTCGATTTCGTAAATGAAAAGAAAATCAATTTAAGGGATCACAACAATTAAACCCCGTAAAAATCGAGCTTTGATTCAAGAGTGATAAATTTAAAACTATATAAAAATAAATTGTTTTATTTTCTCGAACCGTAGATTAAGATCCAACGGTTAATATCTCAACGGTGTGAATGCGGCATTTTGTAGTGGGATACAATAAGAAAGATAGAGAAAGTTGAAAGTAAATAAAAAGCAACATTACTTCCAAAAGTCGAATCAATTCTTCGCTCGGGATCCACGATTACACCTTCGATTTCGTGTACATGAAAAGAAAATCAATTTACAAGGGATCACAACAATTAAAGCCCCGTAAAAATCGCTTTGATTCAAGAGTGATAAATTTAAAACTATATAAAAATAAATTGTTTTTATTTTCTGAACCGTAGATTAAGATCCAACGGCTATTAATATCTCAACGGTGTGAATGCGGCATTTTGTAGTGCAGGGGATCAATAAGAAAGATAGAGAAAGTTGAAAGTAAATAAAAAAGCAACATTAATTCCAAATAAGTCAATCAATTCTTCGTTCGGGGATCCACGATTACACCTTCGATTTCAGGTACATGAAAAGAAAATCAATTTACAGGGGATCACAACAATTAAAGCCCCGTAAAAATCAGACAGTTTTGATTCAAGAGTGATTAATTTAAAACTATATAAAAATAAATTGTTTTAATTTTCTGAACCGTAGATTAAGATCCAACGGCTATTAATATCTCAACGGTGTGAATGCGGCATTTTGTAGTGCAGGGGATTCAATAAGAAAGATAGAGAAAGTTGAAAGTAAATAAAAAAAGCAACATTACTTCCAGCCGCAAGCTGAATCAATTCTTCGTTCGGGGATCCACGATTACACCTTCGATTTCAGGTACATGAAAAGAAAATCAATTTACAACGGATTAAAGTCCCGTAAAAATCAGACAGTTTTGATTCAAGTGTGATAAATTTAAAACTATATGAAAGTAAATTGTTTTTATTTTCAGAACCGTAGATTAAGATCCAACGGCTATTAATATCTCAACGGTGTGAATGCGGCATTTTGTAGTGCAGGGGATACAATAAGAAAGATAGAGAAAGTTGAAAGTAAATAAAAAGCAACATTACTTCCAGCCGCAAGCTGAATCAATTCTTCGTTTGGGGATCCACGATTACACCTTCGATTTCAGGTACATGAAAAGAAAATCAATTTACAAGGGATCACAACAATTAAAGCCCCGTAAACATCAGACAGTTTTGATTCAAGAGTGATAAATTTAAAACTATATAAAAATAAATTGTTTTTATTTTCTGAACCGTAGATTAAGATCCAACGGCTGTTAATATCTCAACGGTGTGAATGCGGCATTTTGTAGTGCAGGGGATACAATAAGAAAGATAGAGAAAGTTGAAAGTAAATAAAAAAGCAACATTACTTCCAGCCGCAAGCTGAATCAATTCTTCGTTCGGGGATCCACGATTACACCTTCGATTTAAGGTACATGAAAAGAAAATAAATTTACAAGGGATCACAACAATTACAGCCCCTTAAAAATCAGACAGTTTTGATTCAAGAGTGATAAATTTAAAACTATATAAAAATAAATTGTTTTTATTTTCTGAACCGTAGATTAAGATCCAACGGCTGTTAATATCTCAACGGTGTGAATGCGATATTTTGTAGTGCAAGGGATTCAATAAGAAAGATAGAGAAAGTTCAAAGTAAATAAAAAAAGCAACATTACTTCCAGCCGCAAGCTGAATCAATTCTTCGTTCGGGGATCCACGATTACACCTTCGATTTCAGGTACATGAAGAGAAAATCAATTTACAAGGGATCACAACAATTAAAGCCCCGTAAAAATCGCTTTTGATTCAAGAGTGATAAATTTAAAACTATATAAAAATAAATTGTTTTATTTTCCGAACCGTAGATTAAGATCCAACTACTATTAATATCTCAACGGTGTGAATGCGGCATTTTGTAGCAGGGATTCAATAAGAAAGATAGAGAAAGTTGAAAGTAAATAAAAAGCAACATTACTTCCAAATAAGTCGAATCAATTCTTCGCTCGGGATCCACGATTACACCTTCGATTTCGTACATGAAAAGAAAATCAATTTACGGATCACAACAATTAAAGCCCCGTAAAAATCGATGCTTTGATTCAAGAGTGATAAATTTAAAACTATATAAAAATAAATTGTTTTTATTTTCTGAACCGTAGATTAAGATCCAACGGCTGTTAATATCTCAACGGTGTGAATGCGGCATTTTGTAGTGCAGGGGATTCAATAAGAAAGATAGAGAAAGTTGAAAGTAAATAAAAAAGCAACATTACTTCCACCGAAGTGAATCAATTCTTCGCTCGGGATCCACGATTACACCTTCGATTTCGTAAATGAAAAGAAAATCAATTTAGGGATCACAACAATTAAAACCCCGTAAAAATCGTTTTGATTCAAGAGTGATAAATTTAAAACTATATAAAAATAAATTTTTTATTTTCTCGAACCGTAGATTAAGATCCAACCTATTAATATCTCAACGGTGTGAATGCGGCATTTTGTAGTGGGATCAATAAGAAAGATAGAGAAAGTTGAAAGTAAATAAAAAGCAACATTACTTCCACCGCAAGTCAATCAATTCTTCGCTCGGGATCCACGATTACACCTTCGATTTCGTGTACATGAAAAGAAAATCAATTTACAAGGGATCACAACAATTAAAGCCCCGTAAAATCGACATTTTTGATTCAAGAGTGATAAATTTAAAACTATATAAAATAAATTGTTTTATTTTCCGAACCAGATTAAGATCCAACTATTAATATCTCAACGGTGTGAATGCGGCATTTTGTAGTGCAGGGGATTCAATAAGAAAGATAGAGAAAGGTGAAAGCATATAAAAAAGCAACATTACTTCCAGCCGCAAGCTGAATCAATTCGTCGTTCGGGGATCCATGATTACACCTTCGATTTCAGGTACATGAAAAGAAAATCAATTTAAAGGGGATCACAACATTCAAAGCCCCGTAAAAATCAGAGAGTTTTGATTCAAGAATGATAAATTTAAAACTATATAAAAATAAATTGTTTTTATTTTCTGAACCGTAGATTAAGATCCAACGGCTATTAATATCTCAACGGTGTGAATGCGGCATTTTGTAGTGCAGGGGATTCAATAAGAAAGATAGAGAAAGTTGAAAGTAAATAAAAAAGCAACATTACTTCACCGCAAGTCGAATCAATTCTTCGTTCGGGGATCCACGATTACACCTTCGATTTCAGGTACATGAAAAGAAAATCAATTTACAAGGGATCACAACAATTAAAGCCCCGTAAAAATAACACAGTTTTGATTCAAGAGTGATAAATTTAAAACTATATAAAAATAAATTATTTTTATTTTCTGAACCGTAGATTAAGATCCAACGGCTATTAATATCTCAACGGTGTGAATGCGGCATTTTGTAGTGCAGGGGATTCAATAAGAAAGATAGAGAAAGTTGAAAGTAAATAAAAAGAACATTACTTCCACCGCAAGCTAAATCAATTCTTCGTTCGGGGATCCACGATTACACCTTCGATTTCAGGTACATGAAAAGAAAATCAATTTACAAGGGATCACAACAATTAAAGCCCCGTAAAAATCGACAGGTTTTGATTCAAGAGTGATAAATTTAAAACTATATAAAAATAAATTGTTTTTATTTTCTGAACCGTAGATTAAGATCCAACGGCTATTAATATCTCAACGGTGTGAATGCGGCATTTTGTAGTGCAGGGGATTCAATAAGAAAGATAGAGAAAGTTGAAAGTAAATAAAAAAGCAACATTACTTCCAGCCGCAAGCTGAATCAATTCTTCGTTTGGGGATCCACGATTACACCTTCGATTTAAGGTACATGAAAAGAAAATCAATTTACAGGGGATCACAACAATTAAAGCCCCGTAAAAATCAGACAGTTTTGATTCAAGAGTGATAAATTTAAAACTATATAAAAATAAATTGTTTTTATTTTCTGAACCGTAGATTAAGATCCAACGGCTATTAATATCTCAATGGTGTGAATGCGGCATTTTGTAGTGCAGGGGATTCAATAAGAAAGATAGAGAAAGTTGAAAGTAAATAAAAAGCAACATTACTTCCAAACAAGTCGAATCAATTCTTCGCTCGGGATCCACGATTACACCTTCGATTTCGTGTACATGAAAAGAAAATCAATTTACAAGGGATCACAACAATTAAAGCCCCGTAAAAATCGATTTTGATTCAAGAGTGATAAATTTAAAACTATATAAAAATAAATTGTTTTATTTTCTCGAACCGTAGATTAAGATCCAACGTATTAATATCTCAACGTGTGAATGCGGCATTTTGTAGTGCGGGATTCAATAAGAAAGATAGAGAAAGTTGAAAGTAAATAAAAAGCAACATTACTTCCACCGCAAGTCAATCAATTCTTCGCTCGGGATCCACGATTACACCTTCGATTTCGTGTACATGAAAAGAAAATCAATTTAAGGGATCACAACAATTAAAGCCCCGTAAAAATCGAGCTTTGATTCAAGAGTGATAAATTTAAAACTATATAAAAATAAATTGTTTTATTTTCGAACCGTAGATTAAGATCCAACTATTAATATCTCAACGTGTGAATGCGGCATTTTGTAGTGGGATTCAATAAGAAAGATAGAGAAAGTTGAAAGTAAATAAAAAAGCAACATTACTTCCAGCCGCAAGCTGAATCAATTCTTCGTTCGGGGATCCACGATTACACCTTCGATTTCAAGTACATGAAAAGAAAATCAATTTAGGATCACAACAATTAAAGCCCCGTAAAAATCGTACGCTTTGATTCAAGAATGATAAATTTAAAACTATATAAAAATAAATTGTTTTATTTTCTGAACCGTAGATTAAGATCCAACGGCTATTAATATCTCAACGGTGTGAATGCGGCATTTTGTAGTGGGATTCAATAAGAAAGATAGAGAAAGTTGAAAGTAAATAAAAAGCAACATTACTTCCACCGCAAGTCGAATCAATTCTTCGCTCGGGATCCACGATTACACCTTCGATTTGTACATGAAAAGAAAATCAATTTACAAGGGATCACAACAATTAAAGCCCGTAAAAATCGGCTTTGATTCAAGAGTGATAAATTTAAAACTATATAAAATAAATTGTTTTATTTTCTCGAACCAGATTAAGATCCAACGGCTATTAATATCTCAACGGTGTGAATGCGCATTTTGTAGCAGGGATTCAATAAGAAAGATAGAGAAAGTTGAAAGTAAATAAAAAGCAACATTACTTCAAACCGCAAGTCGAATCAATTCTTCGCTCGGGATCCACGATTACACCTTCGATTTCGTGTACATGAAAAGAAAATCAATTTACAAGGGATCACAACAATTAAAGCCCCGTAAAAATCGATAGCTTTTGATTCAAGAGTGATAAATTTAAAACTATATAAAAATAAATTGTTTTATTTTCTCGAACCAGATTAAGATCCAACGGTATTAATATCTCAACGTGTGAATGCGGCATTTTGTAGTGGGGATTCAATAAGAAAGATAGAGAAAGTTGAAAGTAAATAAAAAGCAACATTACTTCCACCGCAAGTCGAATCAATTCTTCGCTCGGGATCCACGATTACACCTTCGATTTCTGTACATGAAAAGAAAATCAATTTACAAGGGATCACAACAATTAAAGCCCCGTAAAAATCGATGCTTTGATTCAAGAGTGATAAATTTAAAACTATATAAAAATAAATTGTTTTATTTTCTCGAACCGTAGATTAAGATCCAACGGCTATTAATATCTCAACGTGTGAATGCGGCATTTTGTAGTGGGATTCAATAAGAAAGATAGAGAAAGTTGAAAGTAAATAAAAAGCAACATTACTTCCACCGCAAGTCGAATCAATTCTTCGCTCGGGATCCACGATTACACCTTCGATTTCGTACATGAAAAGAAAATCAATTTACAAGGGATCACAACAATTAAAGCCCCGTAAAAATCGACGCTTTGATTCAAGAGTGATAAATTTAAAACTATATAAAAATAAATTGTTTTTATTTTCTCGAACCAGATTAAGATCCAACTATTAATATCTCAACGTGTGAATGCGGCATTTTGTAGTGCAGGGATACAATAAGAAAGATAGAGAAAGTTGAAAGTAAATAAAAAGCAACATTACTTCCACCGCAAGTCGAATCAATTCTTCGCTCGGGATCCACGATTACACCTTCGATTTCGTACATGAAAAGAAAATCAATTTACAAGGGATCACAACAATTAAAGCCCCGTAAAAATCGATGCTTTGATTCAAGAGTGATAAATTTAAAACTATATAAAATAAATTGTTTTTATTTTCTCAACCGAGATTAAGATCCAACTATTAATATCTCAACGTGTGAATGCGGCATTTTGTAGTGCAGGGATCAATAAGAAAGATAGAGAAAGTTGAAAGTAAATAAAAAGCAACATTACTTCCACCGCAAGTCGAATCAATTCTTCGCTCGGGATCCACGATTACACCTTCGATTTCGTGTACATGAAAAGAAAATCAATTTACAAGGGATCACAACAATTAAAGCCCCGTAAAATCACGCTTTGATTCAAGAGTGATAAATTTAAAACTATATAAAATAAATTGTTTTATTTTCTCGAACCGTAGATTAAGATCCAACGGCTATTAATATCTCAACGTGTGAATGCGCATTTTGTAGTGCAGGGATTCAATAAGAAAGATAGAGAAAGTTGAAAAAAAAAAAGCAACATTACTTCCACCGCAAGTCAATCAATTCTTCGCTCGGGATCCACGATTACACCTTCGATTTCGTGTACATGAAAAGAAAATCAATTTACAACAATTAAAGTCCCGTAAAAATCTGCTTTGATTCAAGAGTGATAAATTTAAAACTATATAAAATAAATTGTTTTATTTTCGAACCGTAGATTAAGATCCAACGGCTATTAATATCTCAACGTGTGAATGCGGCATTTTGTAGTGGATTCAATAAGAAAGATAGAGAAAGTTGAAAGTAAATAAAAAGCAACATTACTTCCACCGCAAGTCAATCAATTCTTCGCTCGGGATCCACGATTACACCTTCGATTTCGTGTACATGAAAAGAAAATCAATTTACAAGGGATCACAACAATTAAAGCCCCGTAAAAATCGATTTTGATTCAAGAGTGATAAATTTAAAACTATATAAAAATAAATTGTTTTATTTTCGAACCGTAGATTAAGATCCAACGGCTATTAATATCTCAACGGTGTGAATGCGCATTTTGTAGTGCAGGGATTCAATAAGAAAGATAGAGAAAGTTGAAAGTAAATAAAAAGCAACATTACTTCCACCGCAAGTCGAATCAATTCTTCGCTCGGGATCCACGATTACACCTTCGATTTGTACATGAAAAGAAAATCAATTTACAAGGGATCACAACAATTAAAGCCCCGTAAAAATCGATAGCTTTGATTCAAGAGTGATAAATTTAAAACTATATAAAATAAATTGTTTTATTTTCTCGAACCGTAGATTAAGATCCAACTATTAATATCTCAACGGTGTGAATGCGGCATTTTGTAGTGCAGGGATTCAATAAGAAAGATAGAGAAAGTTGAAAGTAAATAAAAAGCAACATTACTTCCACCGCAAGTCGAATCAATTCTTCGCTCGGGATCCACGATTACACCTTCGATTTCGTGTACATGAAAAGAAAATCAATTTACAAGGGATCACAACAATTAAAGCCCCGTAAAAATCGATGCTTTGATTCAAGAGTGATAAATTTAAAACTATATAAAATAAATTGTTTTTATTTTCTCGAACCGTAGATTAAGATCCAACGGCTATTAATATCTCAACGTGTGAATGCGGCATTTTGTAGTGTGGATTCAATAAGAAAGATAGAGAAAGTTGAAAGTAAATAAAAAGCAACATTACTTCCGCAAGTCGAATCAATTCTTCGCTCGGGATCCACGATTACACCTTCGATTTCGTGTACATGAAAAGAAAATCAATTTACAAGGGATCACAACAATTAAAGCCCCGTAAAAATCGACGCTTTGATTCAAGAGTGATAAATTTAAAACTATATAAAATAAATTGTTTTATTTTCTCGAACCGTAGATTAAGATCCAACGGCTATTAATATCTCAACGTGTGAATGCGGCATTTTGTAGTGGATTCAATAAGAAAGATAGAGAAAGTTGAAAGTAAATAAAAAGCAACATTACTTCCACCGCAAGTCAATCAATTCTTCGCTCGGGATCCACGATTACACCTTCGATTTCGTGTACATGAAAAGAAAATCAATTTAAGGGATCACAACAATTAAACCCCGTAAAAATCGACGCTTTGATTCAAGAGTGATAAATTTAAAACTATATAAAATAAATTGTTTTATTTTCTCGAACCGTAGATTAAGATCCAACGCTATTAATATCTCAACGGTGTGAATGCGCATTTTGTAGGGGATTCAATAAGAAAGATAGAGAAAGTTGAAAGTAAATAAAAAGCAACATTACTTCCCGCAAGTCGAATCAATTCTTCGCTCGGGATCCACGATTACACCTTCGATTTCGTGTACATGAAAAGAAAATCAATTTACAAGGGATCACAACAATTAAAGCCCGTAAAAATCGACATTTTGATTCAAGAGTGATAAATTTAAAACTATATAAAATAAATTGTTTTTATTTTCGAACCGTAGATTAAGATCCAACGGCTATTAATATCTCAACGTGAATGCGGCATTTTGTAGTGCAGGGATTCAATAAGAAAGATAGAGAAAGTTGAAAGTAAATAAAAAGCAACATTACTTCCACCGCAAGTCGAATCAATTCTTCGCTCGGGATCCACGATTACACCTTCGATTTCGTGTACATGAAAAGAAAATCAATTTACAAGGGATCACAACAATTAAAGCCCCGTAAAATCGAGCTTTGATTCAAGAGTGATAAATTTAAAACTATATAAAATAAATTGTTTTATTTTCCGAACCGTAGATTAAGATCCAACGGCTATTAATATCTCAACGTGTGAATGCGCATTTTGTAGTGGATTCAATAAGAAAGATAGAGAAAGTTGAAAGTAAATAAAAAGCAACATTACTTCCACCGCAAGTCGAATCAATTCTTCGCTCGGGATCCACGATTACACCTTCGATTTTGTATATGAAAAGAAAATCAATTTACAAGGGATCACAACAATTAAAGCCCCGTAAAAATCAGACAGTTTTGATTCAAGAGTGATAAATTTAAAACTATATAAAAATAAATTGTTTTTATTTTCCGAACTGTAGATTAAGATCCAACGGCTATTAATATCTCAACGGTGTGAATGCGGCATTTTGTAGGGCAGGGGATCAATAAGAAAGATAGAGAAAG
Organism: Vicia sativa; assembly: GCA_021764765.1. NCBI lineage: Eukaryota > Viridiplantae > Streptophyta > Magnoliopsida > Fabales > Fabaceae > Vicia > Vicia sativa. Next base: position 236,745,451 of record CM038794.1, on the reverse strand, counting down.
TTGAAAGTAAATAAAAAGCAACATTACTTCCAGCCAAAAGCTGAATCAATTCTTCGTTCGGGATCCACGATTACACCTTCGATTTCGTGTACATGAAAAGAAAATCAATTTACAGGGATCACAACAATTAAAGCCCCGTAAAATCGATGCTTTTGATTCAAGAGTGATAAATTTAAAACTATATAAAAATAAATTGTTTTATTTTTCGAACCGTAGATTAAGATCCAACGGCTATTAATATCTCAACGTGTGAATGCGCATTTTGTAGCAGGGATTCAATAAGAAAGATAGAGAAAGTTGAAAGTAAATAAAAAGCAACATTACTTCCACCGCAAGTCAATCAATTCTTCGCTCGGGATCCACGATTACACCTTCGATTTCGTGTACATGAAAAGAAAATCAATTTACAAGGGATCACAACAATTAAAGCCCCGTAAAAATCGATGCTTTGATTCAAGAGTGATAAATTTAAAACTATATAAAATAAATTGTTTTATTTTCGAACCGTAGATTAAGATCCAACGGCTATTAATATCTCAACGTGTGAATGCGCATTTTGTAGTGGATTCAATAAGAAAGATAGAGAAAGTTGAAAGTAAATAAAAAGCAACATTACTTCCACCGCAAGTCGAATCAATTCTTCGCTCGGGATCCACGATTACACCTTCGATTTCGTACATGAAAAGAAAATCAATTTACAAGGGATCACAACAATTAAAGCCCCGTAAAAATCGATTTTGATTCAAGAGTGATAAATTTAAAACTATATAAAAATAAATTGTTTTTATTTTCGAACCGTAGATTAAGATCCAACGGCTATTAATATCTCAACGTGTGAATGCGGCATTTTGTAGTGGGATTCAATAAGAAAGATAGAGAAAGTTGAAAGTAAATAAAAAGCAACATTACTTCCACCGCAAGTCAATCAATTCTTCGCTCGGGATCCACGATTACACCTTCGATTTCGTGTACATGAAAAGAAAATCAATTTACAAGGGATCACAACAATTAAAGCCCCGTAAAATCGATGCTTTTGATTCAAGAGTGATAAATTTAAAACTATATAAAATAAATTGTTTTTATTTTCTCGAACCGTAGATTAAGATCCAACGGCTATTAATATCTCAACGGTGTGAATGCGCATTTTGTAGTGGGATTCAATAAGAAAGATAGAGAAAGTTGAAAGTAAATAAAAAGCAACATTACTTCCACCGCAAGTCGAATCAATTCTTCGCTCGGGATCCACGATTACACCTTCGATTTCGTGTACATGAAAAGAAAATCAATTTACAAGGGATCACAACAATTAAAGCCCCGTAAAAATCGACGCTTTTGATTCAAGAGTGATAAATTTAAAACTATATAAAATAAATTGTTTTATTTTCTCGAACCGTAGATTAAGATCCAACGGCTATTAATATCTCAACGTGTGAATGCGGCATTTTGTAGTGGGATTCAATAAGAAAGATAGAGAAAGTTGAAAGTAAATAAAAAGCAACATTACTTCCAAAGTCAATCAATTCTTCGCTCGGGATCCACGATTACACCTTCGATTTCGTGTACATGAAAAGAAAATCAATTTACAAGGGATCACAACAATTAAAGCCCCGTAAAAATCGACGCTTTGATTCAAGAGTGATAAATTTAAAACTATATAAAATAAATTGTTTTATTTTCTCGAACCGTAGATTAAGATCCAACGGCTATTAATATCTCAACGGTGAATGCATTTTGTAGTGCGGGATTCAATAAGAAAGATAGAGAAAGTTGAAAGTAAATAAAAAGCAACATTACTTCCACCGCAAGTCGAATCAATTCTTCGCTCGGGATCCACGATTACACCTTCGATTTCGTACATGAAAAGAAAATCAATTTAAGGGATCACAACAATTAAAGCCCCGTAAAATCGATGCTTTGATTCAAGAGTGATAAATTTAAAACTATATAAAATAAATTGTTTTATTTTCTCGAACCGTAGATTAAGATCCAACGGCTATTAATATCTCAACGTGTGAATGCGGCATTTTGTAGTGCGGGATTCAATAAGAAAGATAGAGAAAGTTGAAAGTAAATAAAAAGCAACATTACTTCCACCGCAAGTCGAATCAATTCTTCGCTCGGGATCCACGATTACACCTTCGATTTCGGTACATGAAAAGAAAATCAATTTACAAGGGATCACAACAATTAAAGCCCCGTAAAAATCGGCTTTGATTCAAGAGTGATAAATTTAAAACTATATAAAATAAATTGTTTTTATTTTCGAACCGTAGATTAAGATCCAACGGCTATTAATATCTCAACGTGTGAATGCGGCATTTTGTAGTGGATCAATAAGAAAGATAGAGAAAGTTGAAAGTAAATAAAAAGCAACATTACTTCCACCGCAAGTCAATCAATTCTTCGCTCGGGATCCACGATTACACCTTCGATTTCGTGTACATGAAAAGAAAATCAATTTACAGGGATCACAACAATTAAAGCCCGTAAAAATCGAGCTTTGATTCAAGAGTGATAAATTTAAAACTATATAAAAATAAATTGTTTTATTTTCTCGAACCGTAGATTAAGATCCAACGGCTATTAATATCTCAACGTGTGAATGCGGCATTTTGTGTGGATTCAATAAGAAAGATAGAGAAAGTTGAAAGTAAATAAAAAGCAACATTACTTCCAAAAAGTCAATCAATTCTTCGCTCGGGATCCACGATTACACCTTCGATTTCGTGTACATGAAAAGAAAATCAATTTACAAGGGATCACAACAATTAAAGCCCGTAAAAATCGACGCTTTGATTCAAGAGTGATAAATTTAAAACTATATAAAATAAATTGTTTTTATTTTCGAACCGTAGATTAAGATCCAACGGCTATTAATATCTCAACGTGTGAATGCGGCATTTTGTAGTGGGATTCAATAAGAAAGATAGAGAAAGTTGAAAGTAAATAAAAAGCAACATTACTTCCAAAGTCAATCAATTCTTCGCTCGGGATCCACGATTACACCTTCGATTTCGTGTACATGAAAAGAAAATCAATTTACAAGGGATCACAACAATTAAAGCCCCGTAAAAATCGATGCTTTGATTCAAGAGTGATAAATTTAAAACTATATAAAATAAATTGTTTTTATTTTCGAACCGTAGATTAAGATCCAACGGCTATTAATATCTCAACGTGTGAATGCGGCATTTTGTAGTGCGGGATTCAATAAGAAAGATAGAGAAAGTTGAAAGTAAATAAAAAGCAACATTACTTCCAAACCGCAAGTCAATCAATTCTTCGCTCGGGATCCACGATTACACCTTCGATTTCGTGTACATGAAAAGAAAATCAATTTACAAGGGATCACAACAATTAAAGCCCCAAAAATCGACGCTTTGATTCAAGAGTGATAAATTTAAAACTATATAAAAATAAATTGTTTTTATTTTCTCGAACCGTAGATTAAGATCCAACTATTAATATCTCAACGTGTGAATGCGGCATTTTGTAGTGTGGATTCAATAAGAAAGATAGAGAAAGTTGAAAGTAAATAAAAAGCAACATTACTTCCACCGCAAGTCAATCAATTCTTCGCTCGGGATCCACGATTACACCTTCGATTTCGTGTACATGAAAAGAAAATCAATTTACAAGGGATCACAACAATTAAAGCCCCGTAAAAATCGATGCTTTGATTCAAGAGTGATAAATTTAAAACTATATAAAATAAATTGTTTTATTTTCTCGAACCGTAGATTAAGATCCAACTATTAATATCTCAACGGTGTGAATGCGGCATTTTGTAGTGTGGATTCAATAAGAAAGATAGAGAAAGTTGAAAGTAAATAAAAAGCAACATTACTTCCACCGCAAGTCAATCAATTCTTCGCTCGGGATCCACGATTACACCTTCGATTTCGTGTACATGAAAAGAAAATCAATTTACAAGGGATCACAACAATTAAAGCCCCGTAAAAATCGATAGCTTTGATTCAAGAGTGATAAATTTAAAACTATATAAAATAAATTGTTTTATTTTCTCGAACCGTAGATTAAGATCCAACGGCTATTAATATCTCAACGTGTGAATGCGCATTTTGTAGTGTGGATCAATAAGAAAGATAGAGAAAGTTGAAAGTAAATAAAAAGCAACATTACTTCCAAATAAGTCGAATCAATTCTTCGCTCGGGATCCACGATTACACCTTCGATTTCGTGTACATGAAAAGAAAATCAATTTACAAGGGATCACAACAATTAAAGCCCCAAAAATCTACTTTGATTCAAGAGTGATAAATTTAAAACTATATAAAATAAATTGTTTTATTTTCTCGAACCGTAGATTAAGATCCAACGGCTATTAATATCTCAACGGTGTGAATGCGGCATTTTGTAGTGCAGGGGATTCAATAAGAAAGATAGAGAAAGTTGAAAGTAAATAAAAAAGCAACATTACTTCCAAATTCAAGTCAATTCATTTCGTGTACATGAAAAGAAAATCAATTTACCAGGGATCACAACAATTAAAGCCCCGTAAAAATCAGACAGTTTTGATTCAAGAGTGATAAATTTAAAACTATATAAAAATAAATTGTTTTTATTTTCCGAACCGTAGATTAAGATCCAACGGCTATTAATATCTCAACGGTGTGAATGCGGCATTTTGTAGTGGATTCAATAAGAAAGATAGAGAAAGTTGAAAGTAAATAAAAAGCAACATTACTTCCCCGCAAGTCGAATCAATTCTTCGCTCGGGATCCACGATTACACCTTCGATTTCAAGTACATGAAAAGAAAATCAATTTACAAGGGATCACAACAATTAAAGCCCCGTAAAAATCGACGCTTTTGATTCAAGAGTGATAAATTTAAAACTATATAAAATAAATTGTTTTATTTTCTCGAACCGTAGATTAAGATCCAACGGCTATTAATATCTCAACGTGTGAATGCGCATTTTGTAGTGGGATTCAATAAGAAAGATAGAGAAAGTTGAAAGTAAATAAAAAGCAACATTACTTCCACCGCAAGTCAATCAATTCTTCGCTCGGGATCCACGATTACACCTTCGATTTCGTGTACATGAAAAGAAAATCAATTTAAGGGATCACAACAATTAAAGCCCCGTAAAAATCGATGCTTTGATTCAAGAGTGATAAATTTAAAACTATATAAAATAAATTGTTTTATTTTCTCGAACCGTAGATTAAGATCCAACGGCTATTAATATCTCAACGGTGTGAATGCGCATTTTGTAGTGGGATTCAATAAGAAAGATAGAGAAAGTTGAAAGTAAATAAAAAGCAACATTACTTCCACCGCAAGTCGAATCAATTCTTCGCTCGGGATCCACGATTACACCTTCGATTTCGTACATGAAAAGAAAATCAATTTACAAGGGATCACAACAATTAAAGCCCCGTAAAAATCGCTTTGATTCAAGAGTGATAAATTTAAAACTATATAAAATAAATTGTTTTATTTTCGAACCGTAGATTAAGATCCAACGGCTATTAATATCTCAACGTGTGAATGCGGCATTTTGTAGTGCAGGGATTCAATAAGAAAGATAGAGAAAGTTGAAAGTAAATAAAAAGCAACATTACTTCCGCAAGTCGAATCAATTCTTCGCTCGGGATCCACGATTACACCTTCGATTTCGTGTACATGAAAAGAAAATCAATTTACAAGGGATCACAACAATTAAAGCCCCGTAAAAATCGATAGCTTTGATTCAAGAGTGATAAATTTAAAACTATATAAAATAAATTGTTTTATTTTCTCGAACCGTAGATTAAGATCCAACGGCTATTAATATCTCAACGTGTGAATGCGCATTTTGTAGTGGGATTCAATAAGAAAGATAGAGAAAGTTGAAAGTAAATAAAAAGCAACATTACTTCCAAAGTCAATCAATTCTTCGCTCGGGATCCACGATTACACCTTCGATTTCGTGTACATGAAAAGAAAATCAATTTACAAGGGATCACAACAATTAAAGCCCCGTAAAAATCGATACGCTTTTGATTCAAGAGTGATAAATTTAAAACTATATAAAATAAATTGTTTTATTTTCTCGAACCGTAGATTAAGATCCAACGGCTATTAATATCTCAACGGTGTGAATGCGGCATTTTGTAGTGCAGGGGATTCAATAAGAAAGATAGAGAAAGTTGAAAGTAAATAAAAAAAGCAACATTACTTTCCGCAAGTCAATCAATTCTTCGCTCGGGATCCACGATTACACCTTCGATTTCGTGTACATGAAAAGAAAATCAATTTACAAGGGATCACAACAATTAAAGCCCCAAAATCGATGCTTTTGATTCAAGAGTGATAAATTTAAAACTATATAAAATAAATTGTTTTTATTTTCTCGAACCGTAGATTAAGATCCAACGGCTATTAATATCTCAACGTGTGAATGCGGCATTTTGTAGTGTGGATTCAATAAGAAAGATAGAGAAAGTTGAAAGTAAATAAAAAGCAACATTACTTCCACCGCAAGTCGAATCAATTCTTCGCTCGGGATCCACGATTACACCTTCGATTTCGTGTACATGAAAAGAAAATCAATTTACAAGGGATCACAACAATTAAAGCCCCGTAAAAATCGATGCTTTGATTCAAGAGTGATAAATTTAAAACTATATAAAATAAATTGTTTTATTTTCGAACCAGATTAAGATCCAACGGCTATTAATATCTCAACGTGTGAATGCGCATTTTGTAGTGCAGGGATTCAATAAGAAAGATAGAGAAAGTTGAAAGTAAATAAAAAGCAACATTACTTCCGCAAGTCGAATCAATTCTTCGCTCGGGATCCACGATTACACCTTCGATTTCGTGTACATGAAAAGAAAATCAATTTACAGGGATCACAACAATTAAAGCCCCGTAAAAATCGGCTTTTGATTCAAGAGTGATAAATTTAAAACTATATAAAATAAATTGTTTTATTTTCTCGAACCGAGATTAAGATCCAACGGCTATTAATATCTCAACGTGTGAATGCGGCATTTTGTAGTGTGGATTCAATAAGAAAGATAGAGAAAGTTGAAAGTAAATAAAAAGCAACATTACTTCCACCGCAAGTCAATCAATTCTTCGCTCGGGATCCACGATTACACCTTCGATTTCGTGTACATGAAAAGAAAATCAATTTACAAGGGATCACAACAATTAAAGCCCCGTAAAAATCGACGCTTTGATTCAAGAGTGATAAATTTAAAACTATATAAAATAAATTGTTTTTATTTTCTCGAACCAGATTAAGATCCAACGGCTATTAATATCTCAACGTGTGAATGCGGCATTTTGTAGTGGGGATTCAATAAGAAAGATAGAGAAAGTTGAAAGTAAATAAAAAGCAACATTACTTCCACCGCAAGTCAATCAATTCTTCGCTCGGGATCCACGATTACACCTTCGATTTCGTGTACATGAAAAGAAAATCAATTTACAAGGGATCACAACAATTAAAGCCCCGTAAAATCGATGCTTTGATTCAAGAGTGATAAATTTAAAACTATATAAAATAAATTGTTTTTATTTTCTCGAACCGTAGATTAAGATCCAACGGCTATTAATATCTCAACGTGTGAATGCGGCATTTTGTAGTGCAGGGATTCAATAAGAAAGATAGAGAAAGTTGAAAGTAAATAAAAAGCAACATTACTTCCACCGCAAGTCAATCAATTCTTCGCTCGGGATCCACGATTACACCTTCGATTTCGTGTACATGAAAAGAAAATCAATTTACAAGGGATCACAACAATTAAAGCCCCGTAAAAATCGCTTTTGATTCAAGAGTGATAAATTTAAAACTATATAAAATAAATTGTTTTTATTTTCGAACCAGATTAAGATCCAACGGCTATTAATATCTCAACGTGTGAATGCATTTTGTAGTGGGATTCAATAAGAAAGATAGAGAAAGTTGAAAGTAAATAAAAAGCAACATTACTTCCACCGCAAGTCAATCAATTCTTCGCTCGGGATCCACGATTACACCTTCGATTTCGTGTACATGAAAAGAAAATCAATTTACAAGGGATCACAACAATTAAAGCCCCGTAAAAATCGACGCTTTGATTCAAGAGTGATAAATTTAAAACTATATAAAATAAATTGTTTTATTTTTCGAACCGTAGATTAAGATCCAACGGCTATTAATATCTCAACGTGTGAATGCGGCATTTTGTAGTGGGATTCAATAAGAAAGATAGAGAAAGTTGAAAGTAAATAAAAAGCAACATTACTTCCAACCGCAAGTCAATCAATTCGCTCGGGATCCACGATTACACCTTCGATTTCGTGTACATGAAAAGAAAATCAATTTACAAGGGATCACAACAATTAAAGCCCCGTAAAATCGATGCTTTTGATTCAAGAGTGATAAATTTAAAACTATATAAAATAAATTGTTTTTATTTTCTCGAACCGTAGATTAAGATCCAACGGCTATTAATATCTCAACGTGTGAATGCGGCATTTGTAGTGCAGGGATTCAATAAGAAAGATAGAGAAAGTTGAAAGTAAATAAAAAGCAACATTACTTCCGCAAGTCGAATCAATTCTTCGCTCGGGATCCACGATTACACCTTCGATTTCGTGTACATGAAAAGAAAATCAATTTACAAGGGATCACAACAATTAAAGCCCCGTAAAAATCGATGCTTTGATTCAAGAGTGATAAATTTAAAACTATATAAAAATAAATTGTTTTATTTTCTCGAACCAGATTAAGATCCAACGGCTATTAATATCTCAACGTGTGAATGCGCATTTTGTAGTGTGGATTCAATAAGAAAGATAGAGAAAGTTGAAAGTAAATAAAAAGCAACATTACTTCCACCGCAAGTCAATCAATTCTTCGCTCGGGATCCACGATTACACCTTCGATTTCGTGTACATGAAAAGAAAATCAATTTACAAGGGATCACAACAATTAAAGCCCCGTAAAATCGACGCTTTGATTCAAGAGTGATAAATTTAAAACTATATAAAATAAATTGTTTTATTTTCTCGAACCGTAGATTAAGATCCAACGGCTATTAATATCTCAACGTGTGAATGCGGCATTTTGTGCGGGATTCAATAAGAAAGATAGAGAAAGTTGAAAGTAAATAAAAAGCAACATTACTTCCACCGCAAGTCAATCAATTCTTCGCTCGGGATCCACGATTACACCTTCGATTTCGTGTACATGAAAAGAAAATCAATTTACAAGGGATCACAACAATTAAAGCCCCGTAAAATCGAGCTTTTGATTCAAGAGTGATAAATTTAAAACTATATAAAATAAATTGTTTTATTTTCTCGAACCGTAGATTAAGATCCAACGGCTATTAATATCTCAACGTGTGAATGCGCATTTTGTAGTGCAGGGATTCAATAAGAAAGATAGAGAAAGTTGAAAGTAAATAAAAAGCAACATTACTTCCACCGCAAGTCAATCAATTCTTCGCTCGGGATCCACGATTACACCTTCGATTTCGTGTACATGAAAAGAAAATCAATTTACAAGGGATCACAACAATTAAAGCCCCGTAAAAATCGACGCTTTGATTCAAGAGTGATAAATTTAAAACTATATAAAATAAATTGTTTTATTTTCTCAACCGTAGATTAAGATCCAACGGCTATTAATATCTCAACGGTGTGAATGCGGCATTTTGTAGTGTGGATTCAATAAGAAAGATAGAGAAAGTTGAAAGTAAATAAAAAGCAACATTACTTCGCAAGTCGAATCAATTCTTCGCTCGGGATCCACGATTACACCTTCGATTTCGTGTACATGAAAAGAAAATCAATTTACAAGGGATCACAACAATTAAAGCCCCGTAAAAATCGACGCTTTGATTCAAGAGTGATAAATTTAAAACTATATAAAATAAATTGTTTTATTTTCTCGAACCGTAGATTAAGATCCAACGGCTATTAATATCTCAACGTGTGAATGCGGCATTTTGTAGTGCAGGGATTCAATAAGAAAGATAGAGAAAGTTGAAAGTAAATAAAAAGCAACATTACTTCCAACCGCAAGTCGAATCAATTCTTCGCTCGGGATCCACGATTACACCTTCGATTTCGTGTACATGAAAAGAAAATCAATTTACAAGGGATCACAACAATTAAAGCCCCGTAAAAATCGATAGCTTTGATTCAAGAGTGATAAATTTAAAACTATATAAAATAAATTGTTTTTATTTTCTCGAACCGTAGATTAAGATCCAACGGCTATTAATATCTCAACGTGTGAATGCGGCATTTTGTAGTGTGGATTCAATAAGAAAGATAGAGAAAGTTGAAAGTAAATAAAAAGCAACATTACTTCCAAACCGCAAGTCAATCAATTCTTCGCTCGGGATCCACGATTACACCTTCGATTTCGTGTACATGAAAAGAAAATCAATTTACAAGGGATCACAACAATTAAAGCCCCGTAAAAATCGATGCTTTGATTCAAGAGTGATAAATTTAAAACTATATAAAATAAATTGTTTTATTTTCCGAACCGTAGATTAAGATCCAACGGCTATTAATATCTCAACGTGTGAATGCGGCATTTTGTAGTGTGGATTCAATAAGAAAGATAGAGAAAGTTGAAAGTAAATAAAAAGCAACATTACTTCCACCGCAAGTCAATCAATTCTTCGCTCGGGATCCACGATTACACCTTCGATTTCGTGTACATGAAAAGAAAATCAATTTACAAGGGATCACAACAATTAAAGCCCCGTAAAAATCGACGCTTTGATTCAAGAGTGATAAATTTAAAACTATATAAAATAAATTGTTTTATTTTCTCGAACCGTAGATTAAGATCCAACGGCTATTAATATCTCAACGGTGAATGCGGCATTTTGTAGTGCGGATTCAATAAGAAAGATAGAGAAAGTTGAAAGTAAATAAAAAGCAACATTACTTCCACCGCAAGTCAATCAATTCTTCGCTCGGGATCCACGATTACACCTTCGATTTCGTGTACATGAAAAGAAAATCAATTTACAAGGGATCACAACAATTAAAGCCCCGTAAAATCGACGCTTTGATTCAAGAGTGATAAATTTAAAACTATATAAAATAAATTTTTTATTTTCTCGAACCGTAGATTAAGATCCAACGGCTATTAATATCTCAACGTGTGAATGCGGCATTTTGTAGTGTAGGGGATTCAATAAGAAAGATAGAGAAAGTTGAAAGTAAATAAAAAAGCAACATTACTTCCAACGCAAGTCGAATCAATTCTTCGCTCGGGATCCACGATTACACCTTCGATTTCAGGTACATGAAAAGAAAATCAATTTACAAGGGATCACAACAATTAAAGCCCCGTAAAAATCAGACACTTTTGATTCAAGAGTGATAAATTTAAAACTATATAAAAATAAATTGTTTTTATTTTCTGAACCGTAGATTAAGATCCAACGGCTATTAATATCTCAACGGTGTGAATGCGGCATTTTGTAGTGTAGGGGATTCAATAAGAAAGATAGAGAAAGTTGAAAGTAAATAAAAAAGCAACATTACTTCCAGCCGCAAGCTGAATCAATTCTTCGTTCGGGGATCCACGATTACACCTTCGATTTCAAGTACATGAAAAGAAAATCAATTTACAAGGGATCACAACAATTAAAGCCCCGTAAAAATCGAGCTTTGATTCAAGAGTGATAAATTTAAAACTATATAAAATAAATTGTTTTATTTTCTCGAACCGTAGATTAAGATCCAACGGCTATTAATATCTCAACGTGTGAATGCGCATTTTGTAGGGATTCAATAAGAAAGATAGAGAAAGTTGAAAGTAAATAAAAAGCAACATTACTTCCAGCAAGTCAATCAATTCTTCGCTCGGGATCCACGATTACACCTTCGATTTCGTGTACATGAAAAGAAAATCAATTTACAAGGGATCACAACAATTAAAGCCCCGTAAAAATCGACAGCTTTTGATTCAAGAGTGATAAATTTAAAACTATATAAAATAAATTGTTTTTATTTTCGAACCGTAGATTAAGATCCAACGGCTATTAATATCTCAACGTGTGAATGCGCATTTTGTAGCAGGGATTCAATAAGAAAGATAGAGAAAGTTGAAAGTAAATAAAAAGCAACATTACTTCCAGCAAGTCGAATCAATTCTTCGCTCGGGATCCACGATTACACCTTCGATTTCGTGTACATGAAAAGAAAATCAATTTACAAGGGATCACAACAATTAAAGCCCCGTAAAAATCGGCTTTGATTCAAGAGTGATAAATTTAAAACTATATAAAATAAATTGTTTTATTTTCTCGAACCGTAGATTAAGATCCAACGGCTATTAATATCTCAACGTGTGAATGCGCATTTTGTAGTGGGGATTCAATAAGAAAGATAGAGAAAGTTGAAAGTAAATAAAAAGCAACATTACTTCCAACCGAAGTCGAATCAATTCTTCGCTCGGGATCCACGATTACACCTTCGATTTCGTGTACATGAAAAGAAAATCAATTTACAAGGGATCACAACAATTAAAGCCCCGTAAAAATCGACGCTTTGATTCAAGAGTGATAAATTTAAAACTATATAAAATAAATTGTTTTTATTTTCTCGAACCGTAGATTAAGATCCAACGGCTATTAATATCTCAACGTGTGAATGCGCATTTTGTAGTGGATTCAATAAGAAAGATAGAGAAAGTTGAAAGTAAATAAAAAGCAACATTACTTCCACCGCAAGTCAATCAATTCTTCGCTCGGGATCCACGATTACACCTTCGATTTCGTGTACATGAAAAGAAAATCAATTTACAAGGGATCACAACAATTAAAGCCCCGTAAAAATCGCTTTTGATTCAAGAGTGATAAATTTAAAACTATATAAAATAAATTGTTTTTATTTTCCGAACCGTAGATTAAGATCCAACGGCTATTAATATCTCAACGTGTGAATGCGGCATTTTGTGCAGGGATTCAATAAGAAAGATAGAGAAAGTTGAAAGTAAATAAAAAGCAACATTACTTCCACCGCAAGTCGAATCAATTCTTCGCTCGGGATCCACGATTACACCTTCGATTTCGTGTACATGAAAAGAAAATCAATTTACAAGGGATCACAACAATTAAAGCCCCGTAAAATCGATGCTTTGATTCAAGAGTGATAAATTTAAAACTATATAAAATAAATTGTTTTTATTTTCGAACCGTAGATTAAGATCCAACGGCTATTAATATCTCAACGTGTGAATGCGGCATTTTGTAGTGGGATTCAATAAGAAAGATAGAGAAAGTTGAAAGTAAATAAAAAGCAACATTACTTCCACCGCAAGTCGAATCAATTCTTCGCTCGGGATCCACGATTACACCTTCGATTTCGTGTACATGAAAAGAAAATCAATTTACAAGGGATCACAACAATTAAAGCCCCGTAAAATCGCTTTTGATTCAAGAGTGATAAATTTAAAACTATATAAAATAAATTGTTTTATTTTCCGAACCGTAGATTAAGATCCAACGGCTATTAATATCTCAACGTGTGAATGCATTTTGTAGTGTGGATTCAATAAGAAAGATAGAGAAAGTTGAAAGTAAATAAAAAGCAACATTACTTCCACCAAGTCAATCAATTCTTCGCTCGGGATCCACGATTACACCTTCGATTTCGTGTACATGAAAAGAAAATCAATTTACAAGGGATCACAACAATTAAAGCCCCGTAAAAATCGCGCTTTGATTCAAGAGTGATAAATTTAAAACTATATAAAATAAATTTTTTATTTTCTCGAACCGTAGATTAAGATCCAACGGCTATTAATATCTCAACGGTGTGAATGCGGCATTTTGTAGTGTGGATTCAATAAGAAAGATAGAGAAAGTTGAAAGTAAATAAAAAGCAACATTACTTCCACCGCAAGTCAATCAATTCTTCGCTCGGGATCCACGATTACACCTTCGATTTCGTGTACATGAAAAGAAAATCAATTTACAAGGGATCACAACAATTAAAGCCCCAAAAATCGACGCTTTGATTCAAGAGTGATAAATTTAAAACTATATAAAATAAATTGTTTTATTTTCTCAACCAGATTAAGATCCAACGGCTATTAATATCTCAACGTGTGAATGCGGCATTTTGTAGGGATTCAATAAGAAAGATAGAGAAAGTTGAAAGTAAATAAAAAGCAACATTACTTCCACCAAGTCAATCAATTCTTCGCTCGGGATCCACGATTACACCTTCGATTTCGTGTACATGAAAAGAAAATCAATTTACAAGGGATCACAACAATTAAAGCCCCGTAAAAATCGACGCTTTGATTCAAGAGTGATAAATTTAAAACTATATAAAATAAATTGTTTTATTTTCTCGAACCGTAGATTAAGATCCAACGGCTATTAATATCTCAACGTGTGAATGCGGCATTTTGTAGTGGATTCAATAAGAAAGATAGAGAAAGTTGAAAGTAAATAAAAAGCAACATTACTTCCAACGCAAGTCAATCAATTCTTCGCTCGGGATCCACGATTACACCTTCGATTTCGTGTACATGAAAAGAAAATCAATTTACAAGGGATCACAACAATTAAAGCCCCGTAAAATCGATGCTTTGATTCAAGAGTGATAAATTTAAAACTATATAAAATAAATTGTTTTTATTTTCTCGAACCGTAGATTAAGATCCAACGGCTATTAATATCTCAACGTGTGAATGCGGCATTTTGTAGCAGGGATTCAATAAGAAAGATAGAGAAAGTTGAAAGTAAATAAAAAGCAACATTACTTCCACCGCAAGTCAATCAATTCTTCGCTCGGGATCCACGATTACACCTTCGATTTCGTGTACATGAAAAGAAAATCAATTTACAAGGGATCACAACAATTAAAGCCCCGTAAAAATCGATGCTTTGATTCAAGAGTGATAAATTTAAAACTATATAAAATAAATTGTTTTTATTTTCTCGAACCGTAGATTAAGATCCAACGGCTATTAATATCTCAACGTGTGAATGCGCATTTTGTAGGGATTCAATAAGAAAGATAGAGAAAGTTGAAAGTAAATAAAAAGCAACATTACTTCCCAAGTCAATCAATTCTTCGCTCGGGATCCACGATTACACCTTCGATTTCGTGTACATGAAAAGAAAATCAATTTACAAGGGATCACAACAATTAAAGCCCCGTAAAATCGATGCTTTTGATTCAAGAGTGATAAATTTAAAACTATATAAAAATAAATTGTTTTATTTTCTCGAACCAGATTAAGATCCAACGGCTATTAATATCTCAACGGTGTGAATGCGCATTTTGTAGTGTGGATTCAATAAGAAAGATAGAGAAAGTTGAAAGTAAATAAAAAGCAACATTACTTCCACCGCAAGTCAATCAATTCTTCGCTCGGGATCCACGATTACACCTTCGATTTCGTGTACATGAAAAGAAAATCAATTTACAAGGGATCACAACAATTAAAGCCCCGTAAAAATCGACGCTTTGATTCAAGAGTGATAAATTTAAAACTATATAAAATAAATTGTTTTATTTTCCGAACCGTAGATTAAGATCCAACGGCTATTAATATCTCAACGTGTGAATGCGGCATTTTGTAGTGTGGATTCAATAAGAAAGATAGAGAAAGTTGAAAGTAAATAAAAAGCAACATTACTTCCAAACAAGTCAATCAATTCTTCGCTCGGGATCCACGATTACACCTTCGATTTCGTGTACATGAAAAGAAAATCAATTTACAAGGGATCACAACAATTAAAGCCCCAAAAATCGACGCTTTGATTCAAGAGTGATAAATTTAAAACTATATAAAATAAATTGTTTTATTTTCTCGAACCGTAGATTAAGATCCAACGGCTATTAATATCTCAACGTGTGAATGCGGCATTTTGTAGTGTGGATTCAATAAGAAAGATAGAGAAAGTTGAAAGTAAATAAAAAGCAACATTACTTCCAAAGCAAGTCGAATCAATTCTTCGCTCGGGATCCACGATTACACCTTCGATTTCGTGTACATGAAAAGAAAATCAATTTACAAGGGATCACAACAATTAAAGCCCCGTAAAAATCAGCTTTTGATTCAAGAGTGATAAATTTAAAACTATATAAAATAAATTGTTTTATTTTCGAACCGTAGATTAAGATCCAACGGCTATTAATATCTCAACGTGAATGTGGCATTTTGTAGTGGGATTCAATAAGAAAGATAGAGAAAGTTGAAAGTAAATAAAAAGCAACATTACTTCCACCGCAAGTCGAATCAATTCTTCGCTCGGGATCCACGATTACACCTTCGATTTCGTGTACATGAAAAGAAAATCAATTTACAAGGGATCACAACAATTAAAGCCCCGTAAAAATCGACGCTTTGATTCAAGAGTGATAAATTTAAAACTATATAAAATAAATTGTTTTATTTTCGAACCGTAGATTAAGATCCAACGGCTATTAATATCTCAACGTGTGAATGCGGCATTTTGTAGTGTGGATTCAATAAGAAAGATAGAGAAAGTTGAAAGTAAATAAAAAGCAACATTACTTCCAAAGTCGAATCAATTCTTCGCTCGGGATCCACGATTACACCTTCGATTTCGTGTACATGAAAAGAAAATCAATTTACAAGGGATCACAACAATTAAAGCCCCGTAAAATCGATGCTTTGATTCAAGAGTGATAAATTTAAAACTATATAAAATAAATTGTTTTATTTTCCGAACCGTAGATTAAGATCCAACGGCTATTAATATCTCAACGTGTGAATGCGCATTTTGTAGTGGGATTCAATAAGAAAGATAGAGAAAGTTGAAAGTAAATAAAAAGCAACATTACTTCCAAAAAGTCAATCAATTCTTCGCTCGGGATCCACGATTACACCTTCGATTTCGTGTACATGAAAAGAAAATCAATTTACAAGGGATCACAACAATTAAAGCCCCGTAAAATCGACGCTTTGATTCAAGAGTGATAAATTTAAAACTATATAAAATAAATTGTTTTATTTTCTCGAACCAGATTAAGATCCAACGGCTATTAATATCTCAACGTGTGAATGCGCATTTTGTAGGATTCAATAAGAAAGATAGAGAAAGTTGAAAGTAAATAAAAAGCAACATTACTTCCACCAAGTCAATCAATTCTTCGCTCGGGATCCACGATTACACCTTCGATTTCGTGTACATGAAAAGAAAATCAATTTACAAGGGATCACAACAATTAAAGCCCCGTAAAATCGACGCTTTGATTCAAGAGTGATAAATTTAAAACTATATAAAATAAATTGTTTTTATTTTCGAACCGTAGATTAAGATCCAACGGCTATTAATATCTCAACTGTGAATGCGGCATTTTAGTGCAGGGATTCAATAAGAAAGATAGAGAAAGTTGAAAGTAAATAAAAAGCAACATTACTTCCACCGCAAGTCAATCAATTCTTCGCTCGGGATCCACGATTACACCTTCGTGTACATGAAAAGAAAATCAATTTACAAGGGATCACAACAATTAAAGCCCCGTAAAAATACGCTTTGATTCAAGAGTGATAAATTTAAAACTATATAAAATAAATTGTTTTATTTTCTCGAACCGTAGATTAAGATCCAACGGCTATTAATATCTCAACGTGTGAATGCGGCATTTTGTAGTGCAGGGATTCAATAAGAAAGATAGAGAAAGTTGAAAGTAAATAAAAAGCAACATTACTTCCACCGCAAGTCGAATCAATTCTTCGCTCGGGATCCACGATTACACCTTCGATTTCGTGTACATGAAAAGAAAATCAATTTACAAGGGATCACAACAATTAAAGCCCCGTAAAATCGACGCTTTGATTCAAGAGTGATAAATTTAAAACTATATAAAATAAATTGTTTTATTTTCTCGAACCGTAGATTAAGATCCAACGGCTATTAATATCTCAACGTGTGAATGCGGCATTTTGTAGTGTGGGATTCAATAAGAAAGATAGAGAAAGTTGAAAGTAAATAAAAAGCAACATTACTTCCACCGCAAGTCAATCAATTCTTCGCTCGGGATCCACGATTACACCTTCGATTTCGTGTACATGAAAAGAAAATCAATTTACAAGGGATCACAACAATTAAAGCCCCGTAAAAATCGCTTTTGATTCAAGAGTGATAAATTTAAAACTATATAAAATAAATTGTTTTTATTTTCCGAACCAGATTAAGATCCAACGGCTATTAATATCTCAACGTGTGAATGCGCATTTTGTAGTGCAGGGATTCAATAAGAAAGATAGAGAAAGTTGAAAGTAAATAAAAAGCAACATTACTTCCAAACAAGTCGAATCAATTCTTCGCTCGGGATCCACGATTACACCTTCGATTTCGTGTACATGAAAAGAAAATCAATTTACAAGGGATCACAACAATTAAAGCCCCGTAAAAATCGCTTTTGATTCAAGAGTGATAAATTTAAAACTATATAAAATAAATTGTTTTATTTTCTCGAACCGTAGATTAAGATCCAACGCTATTAATATCTCAACGTGTGAATGCGCATTTTGTAGTGCAGGGATTCAATAAGAAAGATAGAGAAAGTTGAAAGTAAATAAAAAGCAACATTACTTCCACGCAAGTCGAATCAATTCTTCGCTCGGGATCCACGATTACACCTTCGATTTCGTGTACATGAAAAGAAAATCAATTTACAAGGGATCACAACAATTAAAGCCCCGTAAAATCGCTTTGATTCAAGAGTGATAAATTTAAAACTATATAAAATAAATTGTTTTATTTTCGAACCGTAGATTAAGATCCAACGGCTATTAATATCTCAACGTGTGAATGCGGCATTTTGTAGCAGGGATTCAATAAGAAAGATAGAGAAAGTTGAAAGTAAATAAAAAGCAACATTACTTCCACCGCAAGTCAATCAATTCTTCGCTCGGGATCCACGATTACACCTTCGATTTCGTGTACATGAAAAGAAAATCAATTTACAAGGGATCACAACAATTAAAGCCCCGTAAAAATCGGCTTTGATTCAAGAGTGATAAATTTAAAACTATATAAAATAAATTGTTTTTATTTTCTCGAACCGTAGATTAAGATCCAACGCTATTAATATCTCAACGTGTGAATGCGCATTTTGTAGCAGGGATTCAATAAGAAAGATAGAGAAAGTTGAAAGTAAATAAAAAGCAACATTACTTCCACCGCAAGTCAATCAATTCTTCGCTCGGGATCCACGATTACACCTTCGATTTCGTGTACATGAAAAGAAAATCAATTTACAAGGGATCACAACAATTAAAGCCCCGTAAAATCGACGCTTTTGATTCAAGAGTGATAAATTTAAAACTATATAAAATAAATTGTTTTATTTTCGAACCGTAGATTAAGATCCAACGGCTATTAATATCTCAACGGTGAATGCGGCATTTTGTAGTGCGGATTCAATAAGAAAGAT
Source organism: Vicia sativa (assembly GCA_021764765.1). Taxonomy (NCBI): domain Eukaryota; kingdom Viridiplantae; phylum Streptophyta; class Magnoliopsida; order Fabales; family Fabaceae; genus Vicia; species Vicia sativa. The sequence goes on along the minus strand of CM038794.1, from coordinate 236,726,044 downwards.
AGAGAAAGTTGAAAGTAAATAAAAAGCAACATTACTTCCACCGCAAGTCGAATCAATTCTTCGCTCGGGATCCACGATTACACCTTCGATTTCGTGTACATGAAAAGAAAATCAATTTACAAGGGATCACAACAATTAAAGCCCCGTAAAAATCGACGCTTTGATTCAAGAGTGATAAATTTAAAACTATATAAAATAAATTGTTTTTATTTTCTCGAACCAGATTAAGATCCAACGGCTATTAATATCTCAACGGTGTGAATGGCATTTTGTAGCAGGGATTCAATAAGAAAGATAGAGAAAGTTGAAAGTAAATAAAAAGCAACATTACTTCCACCGCAAGTCGAATCAATTCTTCGCTCGGGATCCACGATTACACCTTCGATTTCGTGTACATGAAAAGAAAATCAATTTACAAGGGATCACAACAATTAAAGCCCCGTAAAAATACGCTTTTGATTCAAGAGTGATAAATTTAAAACTATATAAAATAAATTGTTTTTATTTTCTCGAACCGTAGATTAAGATCCAACGGCTATTAATATCTCAACGTGTGAATGCGCATTTTGTAGTGTGGATTCAATAAGAAAGATAGAGAAAGTTGAAAGTAAATAAAAAGCAACATTACTTCCACCGCAAGTCAATCAATTCTTCGCTCGGGATCCACGATTACACCTTCGATTTCGTGTACATGAAAAGAAAATCAATTTACAAGGGATCACAACAATTAAAGCCCCGTAAAATCGATTTTGATTCAAGAGTGATAAATTTAAAACTATATAAAAATAAATTGTTTTTATTTTCTGAACCGTAGATTAAGATCCAACGGCTATTAATATCTCAACGGTGTGAATGCGGCATTTTGTAGTGCAGTGGGATTCAATAAGAAAGATAGAGAAAGTTGAAAGTAAATAAAAAGCAACATTACTTCCACCGCAAGTCAATCAATTCTTCGTTCGGGATCCACGATTACACCTTCGATTTCAGGTACATGAAAAGAAAATCAATTTACAAGGGATCACAACAATTAAAGCCCCGTAAAAATCAGACACTTTTGATTCAAGAGTGATAAATTTAAAACTATATAAAATAAATTGTTTTATTTTCTCGAACCAGATTAAGATCCAACGGCTATTAATATCTCAACGTGTGAATGCGCATTTTGTAGTGCAGGGATTCAATAAGAAAGATAGAGAAAGTTGAAAGTAAATAAAAAGCAACATTACTTCCACCGCAAGTCGAATCAATTCTTCGCTCGGGATCCACGATTACACCTTCGATTTCGTGTACATGAAAAGAAAATCAATTTACAAGGGATCACAACAATTAAAGCCCCGTAAAATCGACGCTTTTGATTCAAGAGTGATAAATTTAAAACTATATAAAATAAATTGTTTTATTTTCTCGAACCGTAGATTAAGATCCAACGGCTATTAATATCTCAACGGTGTGAATGCGCATTTTGTAGTGCAGGGATTCAATAAGAAAGATAGAGAAAGTTGAAAGTAAATAAAAAGCAACATTACTTCCACCGCAAGTCAATCAATTCTTCGCTCGGGATCCACGATTACACCTTCGATTTCGTGTACATGAAAAGAAAATCAATTTACAAGGGATCACAACAATTAAAGCCCCGTAAAAATCGATGCTTTGATTCAAGAGTGATAAATTTAAAACTATATAAAATAAATGTTTTTATTTTCTCGAACCGTAGATTAAGATCCAACGGCTATTAATATCTCAACGTGTGAATGCGCATTTTGTAGTGCAGGGATTCAATAAGAAAGATAGAGAAAGTTGAAAGTAAATAAAAAGCAACATTACTTCCACCGCAAGTCAATCAATTCTTCGCTCGGGATCCACGATTACACCTTCGATTTCGTGTACATGAAAAGAAAATCAATTTACAAGGGATCACAACAATTAAAGCCCCGTAAAATCGACGCTTTGATTCAAGAGTGATAAATTTAAAACTATATAAAATAAATTGTTTTTATTTTCTCGAACCGTAGATTAAGATCCAACGGCTATTAATATCTCAACGTGTGAATGCATTTTGTAGTGGGATTCAATAAGAAAGATAGAGAAAGTTGAAAGTAAATAAAAAGCAACATTACTTCCACCGCAAGTCGAATCAATTCTTCGCTCGGGATCCACGATTACACCTTCGATTTCGTGTACATGAAAAGAAAATCAATTTACAAGGGATCACAACAATTAAAGCCCCGTAAAAATCGAGCTTTGATTCAAGAGTGATAAATTTAAAACTATATAAAATAAATTGTTTTATTTTCTCGAACCGTAGATTAAGATCCAACGGCTATTAATATCTCAACGTGTGAATGCGCATTTTGTAGTGCAGGGATTCAATAAGAAAGATAGAGAAAGTTGAAAGTAAATAAAAAGCAACATTACTTCCACCGCAAGTCAATCAATTCTTCGCTCGGGATCCACGATTACACCTTCGATTTCGTGTACATGAAAAGAAAATCAATTTACAAGGGATCACAACAATTAAAGCCCCGTAAAAATCGACGCTTTGATTCAAGAGTGATAAATTTAAAACTATATAAAATAAATTGTTTTATTTTCTCGAACCGTAGATTAAGATCCAACGGCTATTAATATCTCAACGTGTGAATGCGGCATTTTGTAGTGTGGGATTCAATAAGAAAGATAGAGAAAGTTGAAAGTAAATAAAAAGCAACATTACTTCCACCGCAAGTCAATCAATTCTTCGCTCGGGATCCACGATTACACCTTCGATTTCGTGTACATGAAAAGAAAATCAATTTACAAGGGATCACAACAATTAAAGCCCCGTAAAAATCGACGCTTTGATTCAAGAGTGATAAATTTAAAACTATATAAAATAAATTGTTTTATTTTCTCGAACCGTAGATTAAGATCCAAACTATTAATATCTCAACGGTGTGAATGCGCATTTTGTAGTGTGGATTCAATAAGAAAGATAGAGAAAGTTGAAAGTAAATAAAAAGCAACATTACTTCCACCGCAAGTCAATCAATTCTTCGCTCGGGATCCACGATTACACCTTCGATTTCGTGTACATGAAAAGAAAATCAATTTACAAGGGATCACAACAATTAAAGCCCCGTAAAAATCGATGCTTTTGATTCAAGAGTGATAAATTTAAAACTATATAAAATAAATTGTTTTTATTTTCTCGAACCGTAGATTAAGATCCAACGGCTATTAATATCTCAACGTGTGAATGCGCATTTTGTAGTGCAGGGATTCAATAAGAAAGATAGAGAAAGTTGAAAGTAAATAAAAAGCAACATTACTTCCACCGCAAGTCAATCAATTCTTCGCTCGGGATCCACGATTACACCTTCGATTTCGTGTACATGAAAAGAAAATCAATTTACAAGGGATCACAACAATTAAAGCCCCGTAAAATCGATAGCTTTGATTCAAGAGTGATAAATTTAAAACTATATAAAATAAATTGTTTTTATTTTCTCGAACCGTAGATTAAGATCCAACGGCTATTAATATCTCAACGTGTGAATGCGGCATTTTGTAGTGTGGGATTCAATAAGAAAGATAGAGAAAGTTGAAAGTAAATAAAAAGCAACATTACTTCCACCGCAAGTCGAATCAATTCTTCGCTCGGGATCCACGATTACACCTTCGATTTCGTGTACATGAAAAGAAAATCAATTTACAAGGGATCACAACAATTAAAGCCCCGTAAAAATCGCTTTGATTCAAGAGTGATAAATTTAAAACTATATAAAATAAATTGTTTTTATTTTCCAACCGTAGATTAAGATCCAACGGCTATTAATATCTCAACGTGTGAATGCGGCATTTTGTAGTGTGGATTCAATAAGAAAGATAGAGAAAGTTGAAAGTAAATAAAAAGCAACATTACTTCCACCGCAAGTCGAATCAATTCTTCGCTCGGGATCCACGATTACACCTTCGATTTCGTGTACATGAAAAGAAAATCAATTTACAAGGGATCACAACAATTAAAGCCCCGTAAAATCTACGCTTTGATTCAAGAGTGATAAATTTAAAACTATATAAAATAAATTGTTTTATTTTCTCGAACCGTAGATTAAGATCCAACGGCTATTAATATCTCAACGTGTGAATGCGGCATTTTGTAGTGTGGGATTCAATAAGAAAGATAGAGAAAGTTGAAAGTAAATAAAAAGCAACATTACTTCCACCGCAAGTCAATCAATTCTTCGCTCGGGATCCACGATTACACCTTCGATTTCGTGTACATGAAAAGAAAATCAATTTACAAGGGATCACAACAATTAAAGCCCCGTAAAAATCGACGCTTTGATTCAAGAGTGATAAATTTAAAACTATATAAAATAAATTGTTTTTATTTTCTCGAACCGTAGATTAAGATCCAACGGCTATTAATATCTCAACGTGTGAATGCGGCATTTTGTAGTGGGATTCAATAAGAAAGATAGAGAAAGTTGAAAGTAAATAAAAAGCAACATTACTTCCACCGCAAGTCAATCAATTCTTCGCTCGGGATCCACGATTACACCTTCGATTTCGTGTACATGAAAAGAAAATCAATTTACAAGGGATCACAACAATTAAAGCCCCGTAAAAATCGATAGCTTTGATTCAAGAGTGATAAATTTAAAACTATATAAAATAAATTGTTTTATTTTCTCGAACCGTAGATTAAGATCCAACGGCTATTAATATCTCAACGTGTGAATGCGCATTTTGTAGTGCAGGGATTCAATAAGAAAGATAGAGAAAGTTGAAAGTAAATAAAAAGCAACATTACTTCCACCGCAAGTCGAATCAATTCTTCGCTCGGGATCCACGATTACACCTTCGATTTCGTGTACATGAAAAGAAAATCAATTTACAAGGGATCACAACAATTAAAGCCCCGTAAAATCGATAGCTTTGATTCAAGAGTGATAAATTTAAAACTATATAAAATAAATTGTTTTTATTTTCTCGAACCGTAGATTAAGATCCAACGGCTATTAATATCTCAACGTGTGAATGCGGCATTTTGTAGTGGGATTCAATAAGAAAGATAGAGAAAGTTGAAAGTAAATAAAAAGCAACATTACTTCCAACCGCAAGTCAATCAATTCTTCGCTCGGGATCCACGATTACACCTTCGATTTCGTACATGAAAAGAAAATCAATTTACAAGGGATCACAACAATTAAAGCCCCGTAAAAATCGATAGCTTTGATTCAAGAGTGATAAATTTAAAACTATATAAAATAAATTGTTTTTATTTTCTCGAACCGTAGATTAAGATCCAACGGCTATTAATATCTCAACGTGTGAATGCGGCATTTTGTAGCAGGGATTCAATAAGAAAGATAGAGAAAGTTGAAAGTAAATAAAAAGCAACATTACTTCCACCGCAAGTCAATCAATTCTTCGCTCGGGATCCACGATTACACCTTCGATTTCGTGTACATGAAAAGAAAATCAATTTACAAGGGATCACAACAATTAAAGCCCCGTAAAATCGTACGCTTTTGATTCAAGAGTGATAAATTTAAAACTATATAAAATAAATTGTTTTATTTTCGAACCGTAGATTAAGATCCAACGGCTATTAATATCTCAACGTGTGAATGCGGCATTTTGTAGTGTGGATTCAATAAGAAAGATAGAGAAAGTTGAAAGTAAATAAAAAGCAACATTACTTCCACCGCAAGTCGAATCAATTCTTCGCTCGGGATCCACGATTACACCTTCGATTTCGTGTACATGAAAAGAAAATCAATTTACAAGGGATCACAACAATTAAAGCCCCGTAAAAATCTTTTGATTCAAGAGTGATAAATTTAAAACTATATAAAATAAATTGTTTTATTTTCGAACCGTAGATTAAGATCCAACGGCTATTAATATCTCAACGGTGTGAATGCGGCATTTTGTAGGGATTCAATAAGAAAGATAGAGAAAGTTGAAAGTAAATAAAAAGCAACATTACTTCCGCAAGTCAATCAATTCTTCGCTCGGGATCCACGATTACACCTTCGATTTCGTGTACATGAAAAGAAAATCAATTTACAAGGGATCACAACAATTAAAGCCCCGTAAAAATCGATGCTTTGATTCAAGAGTGATAAATTTAAAACTATATAAAATAAATTGTTTTATTTTCGAACCGTAGATTAAGATCCAACGGCTATTAATATCTCAACGTGTGAATGCGCATTTTGTGCAGTGGATTCAATAAGAAAGATAGAGAAAGTTGAAAGTAAATAAAAAGCAACATTACTTCCACCGCAAGTCAATCAATTCTTCGCTCGGGATCCACGATTACACCTTCGATTTCGTGTACATGAAAAGAAAATCAATTTACAAGGGATCACAACAATTAAAGCCCCGTAAAATCGATACTTTGATTCAAGAGTGATAAATTTAAAACTATATAAAAATAAATTGTTTTATTTTCCGAACCGTAGATTAAGATCCAACGGCTATTAATATCTCAACGTGTGAATGCGCATTTTGTAGTGGGATTCAATAAGAAAGATAGAGAAAGTTGAAAGTAAATAAAAAGCAACATTACTTCCAAGTCGAATCAATTCTTCGCTCGGGATCCACGATTACACCTTCGATTTCGTGTACATGAAAAGAAAATCAATTTACAAGGGATCACAACAATTAAAGCCCCGTAAAATCGACGCTTTTGATTCAAGAGTGATAAATTTAAAACTATATAAAATAAATTGTTTTATTTTCGAACCGTAGATTAAGATCCAACGGCTATTAATATCTCAACGTGTGAATGCGCATTTTGTAGTGTGGATTCAATAAGAAAGATAGAGAAAGTTGAAAGTAAATAAAAAGCAACATTACTTCCACCGCAAGTCAATCAATTCTTCGCTCGGGATCCACGATTACACCTTCGATTTCGTGTACATGAAAAGAAAATCAATTTACAAGGGATCACAACAATTAAAGCCCCGTAAAAATCGGCTTTGATTCAAGAGTGATAAATTTAAAACTATATAAAATAAATTGTTTTATTTTCTCGAACCGTAGATTAAGATCCAACGGCTATTAATATCTCAACGTGTGAATGCGCATTTTGTAGTGCAGGGATTCAATAAGAAAGATAGAGAAAGTTGAAAGTAAATAAAAAGCAACATTACTTCCACCGCAAGTCGAATCAATTCTTCGCTCGGGATCCACGATTACACCTTCGATTTCGTGTACATGAAAAGAAAATCAATTTACAAGGGATCACAACAATTAAAGCCCCGTAAAAATCGACGCTTTGATTCAAGAGTGATAAATTTAAAACTATATAAAATAAATTGTTTTTATTTTCGAACCAGATTAAGATCCAACGGCTATTAATATCTCAACGTGTGAATGCGGCATTTTGTAGTGTGGGATTCAATAAGAAAGATAGAGAAAGTTGAAAGTAAATAAAAAGCAACATTACTTCCACCGCAAGTCGAATCAATTCTTCGCTCGGGATCCACGATTACACCTTCGATTTCGTGTACATGAAAAGAAAATCAATTTACAAGGGATCACAACAATTAAAGCCCCGTAAAAATCGACGCTTTGATTCAAGAGTGATAAATTTAAAACTATATAAAATAAATTGTTTTATTTTCTCGAACCGTAGATTAAGATCCAACGGCTATTAATATCTCAACGTGTGAATGCGCATTTTGTAGTGGGATTCAATAAGAAAGATAGAGAAAGTTGAAAGTAAATAAAAAGCAACATTACTTCCACCGCAAGTCAATCAATTCTTCGCTCGGGATCCACGATTACACCTTCGATTTCGTGTACATGAAAAGAAAATCAATTTACAAGGGATCACAACAATTAAAGCCCCGTAAAAATTACGCTTTGATTCAAGAGTGATAAATTTAAAACTATATAAAATAAATTGTTTTATTTTCTCGAACCGTAGATTAAGATCCAACGGCTATTAATATCTCAACGGTGTGAATGCGCATTTTGTAGTGGGATTCAATAAGAAAGATAGAGAAAGTTGAAAGTAAATAAAAAGCAACATTACTTCCACCGCAAGTCGAATCAATTCTTCGCTCGGGATCCACGATTACACCTTCGATTTCGTGTACATGAAAAGAAAATCAATTTACAAGGGATCACAACAATTAAAGCCCCGTAAAATCGATGCTTTTGATTCAAGAGTGATTAATTTAAAACTATATAAAAATAAATTGTTTTAATTTTCTGAACCGTAGATTAAGATCCAACGGCTATTAATATCTCAACGGTGTGAATGCAGCATTTTGTAGTGCAGGAGATTCAATAAGAAAGATAGAGAAAGTTGAAAGTAAATAAGAAAAGCAACATTACTTCCACCGCAAGCTGAATCAATTCTTCGTTCGGGGATCCACGATTACACCTTCGATTTCAGGTACATGAAAAGAAAATCAATTTACAACGGATCACAACAATTAAAGTCCCGTAAAAATAACACAGTTTTGATTCAAGAGTGATAAATTTAAAACTATATGAAAATAAATTGTTTTTATTTTCTGAACCGTAGATTAAGATCCAACGGCTATTAATATCTCAACGGTGTGAATGCGGCATTTTGTAGCAGGGATTCAATAAGAAAGATAGAGAAAGTTGAAAGTAAATAAAAAGCAACATTACTTCCACCGCAAGTCAATCAATTCTTCGCTCGGGATCCACGATTACACCTTCGATTTCGTGTACATGAAAAGAAAATCAATTTACAAGGGATCACAACAATTAAAGCCCCGTAAAATCGAGCTTTGATTCAAGAGTGATAAATTTAAAACTATATAAAATAAATTGTTTTTATTTTCTCGAACCGTAGATTAAGATCCAACGGCTATTAATATCTCAACGGTGTGAATGCGGCATTTTGTAGTGGGATTCAATAAGAAAGATAGAGAAAGTTGAAAGTAAATAAAAAGCAACATTACTTCCACCGCAAGTCAATCAATTCTTCGCTCGGGATCCACGATTACACCTTCGATTTCGTGTACATGAAAAGAAAATCAATTTACAAGGGATCACAACAATTAAAGCCCCGTAAAATCGATGCTTTGATTCAAGAGTGATAAATTTAAAACTATATAAAATAAATTGTTTTTATTTTCGAACCGTAGATTAAGATCCAACGGCTATTAATATCTCAACGGTGTGAATGCGGCATTTTGTAGTGGAGGAGATTCAATAAGAAAGATAGAGAAAGTTGAAAGTAAATAAAAAAAGCAACATTACTTCCAAAAGTCGAATCAATTCTTCGCTCGGGATCCACGATTACACCTTCGATTTCGTGTACATGAAAAGAAAATCAATTTACAAGGGATCACAACAATTAAAGCCCCGTAAAAATCAGACAGGTTTGATTCAAGAGTGATAAATTTAAAACTATATAAAATAAATTGTTTTTATTTTCCGAACCGTAGATTAAGATCCAACGGCTATTAATATCTCAACGGTGTGAATGCGGCATTTTGTAGTGTGGATTCAATAAGAAAGATAGAGAAAGTTGAAAGTAAATAAAAAGCAACATTACTTCCAAGTCGAATCAATTCTTCGCTCGGGATCCACGATTACACCTTCGATTTCGTGTACATGAAAAGAAAATCAATTTACAAGGGATCACAACAATTAAAGCCCCGTAAAAATCTACGCTTTGATTCAAGAGTGATAAATTTAAAACTATATAAAATAAATTGTTTTATTTTCTCGAACCGTAGATTAAGATCCAACGGCTATTAATATCTCAACGTGTGAATGCGGCATTTTGTAGTGGGGATTCAATAAGAAAGATAGAGAAAGTTGAAAGTAAATAAAAAGCAACATTACTTCAACCGCAAGTCGAATCAATTCTTCGCTCGGGATCCACGATTACACCTTCGATTTCGTGTACATGAAAAGAAAATCAATTTACAAGGGATCACAACAATTAAAGCCCCGAAAATCGACGCTTTTGATTCAAGAGTGATAAATTTAAAACTATATAAAATAAATTGTTTTATTTTCTCGAACCGTAGATTAAGATCCAACGGCTATTAATATCTCAACGTGTGAATGCGGCATTTTGTAGTGGGATTCAATAAGAAAGATAGAGAAAGTTGAAAGTAAATAAAAAGCAACATTACTTCCACCGCAAGTCAATCAATTCTTCGCTCGGGATCCACGATTACACCTTCGATTTCGTGTACATGAAAAGAAAATCAATTTACAAGGGATCACAACAATTAAAGCCCCGAAAATCGACGCTTTGATTCAAGAGTGATAAATTTAAAACTATATAAAATAAATTGTTTTTATTTTCGAACCGTAGATTAAGATCCAACGGCTATTAATATCTCAACGTGTGAATGCGCATTTTGTAGTGCAGGGATTCAATAAGAAAGATAGAGAAAGTTGAAAGTAAATAAAAAGCAACATTACTTCCACCGCAAGTCAATCAATTCTTCGCTCGGGATCCACGATTACACCTTCGATTTCGTGTACATGAAAAGAAAATCAATTTACAAGGGATCACAACAATTAAAGCCCCGTAAAAATCGACGCTTTGATTCAAGAGTGATAAATTTAAAACTATATAAAATAAATTGTTTTTATTTTCTCGAACCGTAGATTAAGATCCAACGGCTATTAATATCTCAACGTGTGAATGCGGCATTTTGTAGTGTGGGATTCAATAAGAAAGATAGAGAAAGTTGAAAGTAAATAAAAAGCAACATTACTTCCACCGCAAGTCAATCAATTCTTCGCTCGGGATCCACGATTACACCTTCGATTTCGTGTACATGAAAAGAAAATCAATTTACAAGGGATCACAACAATTAAAGCCCCGTAAAAATCGATTTTGATTCAAGAGTGATAAATTTAAAACTATATAAAATAAATTGTTTTTATTTTCTCGAACCGTAGATTAAGATCCAACGGCTATTAATATCTCAACGGTGTGAATGCGCATTTTGTAGTGCAGGGATTCAATAAGAAAGATAGAGAAAGTTGAAAGTAAATAAAAAGCAACATTACTTCCAAAAAGTCGAATCAATTCTTCGCTCGGGATCCACGATTACACCTTCGATTTCGTGTACATGAAAAGAAAATCAATTTACAAGGGATCACAACAATTAAAGCCCCGTAAAAATCGATAGCTTTGATTCAAGAGTGATAAATTTAAAACTATATAAAATAAATTGTTTTATTTTCGAACCGTAGATTAAGATCCAACGGCTATTAATATCTCAACGTGTGAATGCGCATTTTGTAGTGGGATTCAATAAGAAAGATAGAGAAAGTTGAAAGTAAATAAAAAGCAACATTACTTCCACCGCAAGTCAATCAATTCTTCGCTCGGGATCCACGATTACACCTTCGATTTCGTGTACATGAAAAGAAAATCAATTTACAAGGGATCACAACAATTAAAGCCCCGTAAAATCGACGCTTTTGATTCAAGAGTGATAAATTTAAAACTATATAAAATAAATTGTTTTTATTTTCTCGAACCGTAGATTAAGATCCAACGGCTATTAATATCTCAACGTGTGAATGCGCATTTTGTAGTGTGGATTCAATAAGAAAGATAGAGAAAGTTGAAAGTAAATAAAAAGCAACATTACTTCCACCGCAAGTCAATCAATTCTTCGCTCGGGATCCACGATTACACCTTCGATTTCGTGTACATGAAAAGAAAATCAATTTACAAGGGATCACAACAATTAAAGCCCCGTAAAAATCGATGCTTTTGATTCAAGAGTGATAAATTTAAAACTATATAAAAATAAATTGTTTTTATTTTCTAAACCGTAGATTAAGATCCAACGGCTGTTAATATCTCAACAGTGTGAATGCGGCATTTTGTAGTGCAGGGGATTCAATAAGAAAGATAGAGAAAGTTGAAAGTAAATAAAAAAAGCAACATTACTTCCAGCCGCAAATTGAATCAATTCTTCGTTCGGGGATCCATGATTACACCTTCGATTTCAGGTACATGAAAAGAAAATCAATTTACAGGGGATCACAACAATTAAAGCCCCGTAAAATCGATGCTTTGATTCAAGAGTGATAAATTTAAAACTATATAAAAATAAATTGTTTTTATTTTCTGAACCGTAGATTAAGATCCAACGGCTATTAATATCTCAACGGTGTGAATGCGGCATTTTGTAGTGCAGGGGATTCAATAAGAAAGATAGAGAAAGTTGAAAGTAAATAAAAAAGCAACATTACTTCCAGCCGCAAGCTGAATCAATTCTTCGTTCGGGGATCCACGATTACACCTTCGATTTCAGGTACATGAAAAGAAAATCAATTTACAAGGGATCACAACAATTAAAGCCCCGTAAAATCGATGCTTTGATTCAAGAGTGATAAATTTAAAACTATATAAAATAAATTGTTTTATTTTCTGAACCGTAGATTAAGATCCAACGGCTATTAATATCTCAACGGTGTGAATGCGGCATTTTGTAGTGCAGGGATTCAATAAGAAAGATAGAGAAAGTTGAAAGTAAATAAAAAAAGCAACATTACTTCCACCGCAAGTCAATCAATTCTTCGCTCGGGATCCACGATTACACCTTCGATTTCGTGTACATGAAAAGAAAATCAATTTACAAGGGATCACAACAATTAAAGCCCCGTAAAAATCGACGCTTTGATTCAAGAGTGATAAATTTAAAACTATATAAAATAAATTGTTTTATTTTCCGAACCGTAGATTAAGATCCAACGGCTATTAATATCTCAACGTGTGAATGCGGCATTTTGTAGTGCAGGGATTCAATAAGAAAGATAGAGAAAGTTGAAAGTAAATAAAAAGCAACATTACTTCCACCGCAAGTCGAATCAATTCTTCGCTCGGGATCCACGATTACACCTTCGATTTCGTGTACATGAAAAGAAAATCAATTTACAAGGGATCACAACAATTAAAGCCCCGTAAAAATCGACGCTTTGATTCAAGAGTGATAAATTTAAAACTATATAAAATAAATTGTTTTATTTTTCGAACCGTAGATTAAGATCCAACGGCTATTAATATCTCAACGGTGTGAATGCGGCATTTTGTAGTGTGGATTCAATAAGAAAGATAGAGAAAGTTGAAAGTAAATAAAAAGCAACATTACTTCCACCGCAAGTCGAATCAATTCTTCGCTCGGGATCCACGATTACACCTTCGATTTCGTACATGAAAAGAAAATCAATTTACAAGGGATCACAACAATTAAAGCCCCGTAAAAATCGACGCTTTGATTCAAGAGTGATAAATTTAAAACTATATAAAATAAATTGTTTTATTTTCTCGAACCGTAGATTAAGATCCAACGGCTATTAATATCTCAACGTGTGAATGCGCATTTTGTAGTGGGATTCAATAAGAAAGATAGAGAAAGTTGAAAGTAAATAAAAAGCAACATTACTTCCACCGCAAGTCAATCAATTCTTCGCTCGGGATCCACGATTACACCTTCGTGTACATGAAAAGAAAATCAATTTACAAGGGATCACAACAATTAAAGCCCCGTAAAAATCGGCTTTTGATTCAAGAGTGATAAATTTAAAACTATATAAAATAAATTGTTTTTATTTTCTCGAACCAGATTAAGATCCAACGGCTATTAATATCTCAACGTGAATGCGGCATTTTGTAGTGTGGGATTCAATAAGAAAGATAGAGAAAGTTGAAAGTAAATAAAAAGCAACATTACTTCCAAAGTCGAATCAATTCTTCGCTCGGGATCCACGATTACACCTTCGATTTCGTGTACATGAAAAGAAAATCAATTTACAAGGGATCACAACAATTAAAGCCCCGTAAAAATCGATGCTTTGATTCAAGAGTGATAAATTTAAAACTATATAAAATAAATTGTTTTATTTTCGAACCGTAGATTAAGATCCAACGGCTATTAATATCTCAACGTGTGAATGCGGCATTTTGTAGTGCAGGGATTCAATAAGAAAGATAGAGAAAGTTGAAAGTAAATAAAAAGCAACATTACTTCCACCGCAAGTCAATCAATTCTTCGCTCGGGATCCACGATTACACCTTCGATTTCGTGTACATGAAAAGAAAATCAATTTACAAGGGATCACAACAATTAAAGCCCCGTAAAAATCGACGCTTTGATTCAAGAGTGATAAATTTAAAACTATATAAAATAAATTGTTTTTATTTTCTCGAACCAGATTAAGATCCAACGGCTATTAATATCTCAACGTGTGAATGCGGCATTTTGTAGTGGGATTCAATAAGAAAGATAGAGAAAGTTGAAAGTAAATAAAAAGCAACATTACTTCCAAGTCGAATCAATTCTTCGCTCGGGATCCACGATTACACCTTCGATTTCGTGTACATGAAAAGAAAATCAATTTACAAGGGATCACAACAATTAAAGCCCCGTAAAATCGACGCTTTGATTCAAGAGTGATAAATTTAAAACTATATAAAATAAATTGTTTTATTTTCTCGAACCGTAGATTAAGATCCAACGGCTATTAATATCTCAACGTGTGAATGCGGCATTTTGTAGTGGGATTCAATAAGAAAGATAGAGAAAGTTGAAAGTAAATAAAAAGCAACATTACTTCCACCGCAAGTCGAATCAATTCTTCGCTCGGGATCCACGATTACACCTTCGATTTCGTGTACATGAAAAGAAAATCAATTTACAAGGGATCACAACAATTAAAGCCCCGTAAAAATCGCTTTGATTCAAGAGTGATAAATTTAAAACTATATAAAATAAATTGTTTTATTTTCTCGAACCGTAGATTAAGATCCAACGGCTATTAATATCTCAACGGTGTGAATGCGGCATTTTGTAGTGCAGGGATTCAATAAGAAAGATAGAGAAAGTTGAAAGTAAATAAAAAGCAACATTACTTCCAAAAGTCAATCAATTCTTCGCTCGGGATCCACGATTACACCTTCGATTTCGTGTACATGAAAAGAAAATCAATTTACAAGGGATCACAACAATTAAAGCCCCGTAAAATCGATGCTTTGATTCAAGAGTGATAAATTTAAAACTATATAAAATAAATTGTTTTTATTTTCGAACCGTAGATTAAGATCCAACGGCTATTAATATCTCAACGTGTGAATGCGCATTTTGTAGTGTGGATTCAATAAGAAAGATAGAGAAAGTTGAAAGTAAATAAAAAGCAACATTACTTCCAACCGCAAGTCGAATCAATTCTTCGCTCGGGATCCACGATTACACCTTCGATTTCGTGTACATGAAAAGAAAATCAATTTACAAGGGATCACAACAATTAAAGCCCCGTAAAAATCGCTTTTGATTCAAGAGTGATAAATTTAAAACTATATAAAATAAATTGTTTTTATTTTCTCGAACCGTAGATTAAGATCCAACGGCTATTAATATCTCAACGGTGTGAATGCGCATTTTGTAGTGGGGATTCAATAAGAAAGATAGAGAAAGTTGAAAGTAAATAAAAAGCAACATTACTTCCACCGCAAGTCGAATCAATTCTTCGCTCGGGATCCACGATTACACCTTCGATTTCGTGTACATGAAAAGAAAATCAATTTACAAGGGATCACAACAATTAAAGCCCCGTAAAATCGATAGCTTTGATTCAAGAGTGATAAATTTAAAACTATATAAAATAAATTTTTTATTTTCAACCGTAGATTAAGATCCAACGGCTATTAATATCTCAACGGTGTGAATGCGGCATTTTGTAGTGGGATTCAATAAGAAAGATAGAGAAAGTTGAAAGTAAATAAAAAGCAACATTACTTCCGCAAGTCGAATCAATTCTTCGCTCGGGATCCACGATTACACCTTCGATTTCGTGTACATGAAAAGAAAATCAATTTACAAGGGATCACAACAATTAAAGCCCCGTAAAAATCTACGCTTTGATTCAAGAGTGATAAATTTAAAACTATATAAAATAAATTGTTTTATTTTCTCGAACCGTAGATTAAGATCCAACGGCTATTAATATCTCAACGTGTGAATGCGGCATTTTGTAGTGGGATTCAATAAGAAAGATAGAGAAAGTTGAAAGTAAATAAAAAGCAACATTACTTCCACCGCAAGTCGAATCAATTCTTCGCTCGGGATCCACGATTACACCTTCGATTTCGTGTACATGAAAAGAAAATCAATTTACAAGGGATCACAACAATTAAAGCCCCGTAAAAATCGACGCTTTGATTCAAGAGTGATAAATTTAAAACTATATAAAATAAATTGTTTTATTTTCTGAACCGTAGATTAAGATCCAACGGCTATTAATATCTCAACGGTGTGAATGCGGCATTTTGTAGTGCAGGGGATTCAATAAGAAAGATAGAGAAAGTTGAAAGTAAATAAAAAAGCAACATTACTTCCAAACAAGTCAATCAATTCTTCGCTCGGGATCCACGATTACACCTTCGATTTCGTGTACATGAAAAGAAAATCAATTTACAAGGGATCACAACAATTAAAGCCCCGTAAAAATCAGACAGTTTTGATTCAAGAGTGATAAATTTAAAACTATATAAAATAAATTGTTTTTATTTTCTGAACCGTAGATTAAGATCCAACGGCTATTAATATCTCAACGGTGTGAATGCGGCATTTTGTAGTGTAGGGGATTCAATAAGAAAGATAGAGAAAGTTGAAAGTAAATAAAAAAGCAACATTACTTCCACCGCAAGTCAATCAATTCTTCGCTCGGGATCCACGATTACACCTTCGATTTCGTGTACATGAAAAGAAAATCAATTTACAAGGGATCACAACAATTAAAGCCCCGTAAAAATCGACGCTTTGATTCAAGAGTGATAAATTTAAAACTATATAAAATAAATTGTTTTTATTTTCTCAACCGTAGATTAAGATCCAACGGCTATTAATATCTCAACGTGTGAATGCGCATTTTGTAGCAGGGATTCAATAAGAAAGATAGAGAAAGTTGAAAGTAAATAAAAAGCAACATTACTTCCACCGCAAGTCAATCAATTCTTCGCTCGGGATCCACGATTACACCTTCGATTTCGTGTACATGAAAAGAAAATCAATTTACAAGGGATCACAACAATTAAAGCCCCGTAAAAACGCTTTGATTCAAGAGTGATAAATTTAAAACTATATGAAAATAAATTGTTTTTATTTTCTGAACCGTAGATTAAGATCCAACGGCTATTAATATCTCAACGGTGTGAATGCGGCATTTTGTAGTGCAGGGGATTCAATAAGAAAGATAGAGAAAGTTGAAAGTAAATAAAAAAGCAACATTACTTCCAGCCGCAAGCTGAATCAATTCTTCGTTCGGGGATCCACGATTACACCTTCGATTTCAGGTACATGAAAAGAAAATCAATTTACAAGGGATCACAACAATTAAAGCCCCGTAAAAATCAGACAGTTTTGATTCAAGAGTGATAAATTTAAAACTATATAAAAATAAATTGTTTTTATTTTCTGAACCGTAGATTAAGATCCAACGGCTATTAATATCTCAACGGTGTGAATGCGGCATTTTGTAGGGATTCAATAAGAAAGATAGAGAAAGTTGAAAGTAAATAAAAAGCAACATTACTTCCAAGTCGAATCAATTCTTCGCTCGGGATCCACGATTACACCTTCGATTTCGTGTACATGAAAAGAAAATCAATTTACAAGGGATCACAACAATTAAAGCCCCGTAAAAATCGCTTTGATTCAAGAGTGATAAATTTAAAACTATATAAAATAAATTGTTTTATTTTCTCGAACCGTAGATTAAGATCCAACGGCTATTAATATCTCAACGGTGTGAATGCGGCATTTTGTAGTGTGGATTCAATAAGAAAGATAGAGAAAGTTGAAAGTAAATAAAAAGCAACATTACTTCCAAAGCAAGTCAATCAATTCTTCGCTCGGGATCCACGATTACACCTTCGATTTCGTGTACATGAAAAGAAAATCAATTTACAAGGGATCACAACAATTAAAGCCCCGTAAAAATCGACGCTTTGATTCAAGAGTGATAAATTTAAAACTATATAAAATAAATTGTTTTATTTTCTCGAACCGTAGATTAAGATCCAACGGCTATTAATATCTCAACGTGTGAATGCGGCATTTTGTAGTGGATTCAATAAGAAAGATAGAGAAAGTTGAAAGTAAATAAAAAGCAACATTACTTCCAGCAAGTCAATCAATTCTTCGCTCGGGATCCACGATTACACCTTCGATTTTGTACATGAAAAGAAAATCAATTTACAAGGGATCACAACAATTAAAGCCCCGTAAAAATCGATGCTTTGATTCAAGAGTGATAAATTTAAAACTATATAAAATAAATTGTTTTATTTTCTCGAACCGTAGATTAAGATCCAACGGCTATTAATATCTCAACGGTGTGAATGCGGCATTTTGTAGTGTGGATTCAATAAGAAAGATAGAGAAAGTTGAAAGTAAATAAAAAGCAACATTACTTCCACCGCAAGTCAATCAATTCTTCGCTCGGGATCCACGATTACACCTTCGATTTCGTGTACATGAAAAGAAAATCAATTTACAAGGGATCACAACAATTAAAGCCCCGTAAAAATCGACGCTTTTGATTCAAGAGTGATAAATTTAAAACTATATAAAATAAATTGTTTTTATTTTCTCGAACCAGATTAAGATCCAACGGCTATTAATATCTCAACGTGTGAATGCGCATTTTGTAGTGGGGATTCAATAAGAAAGATAGAGAAAGTTGAAAGTAAATAAAAAGCAACATTACTTCCACCGCAAGTCAATCAATTCTTCGCTCGGGATCCACGATTACACCTTCGATTTCGTGTACATGAAAAGAAAATCAATTTACAAGGGATCACAACAATTAAAGCCCCGTAAAAATCGATGCTTTTGATTCAAGAGTGATAAATTTAAAACTATATAAAATAAATTGTTTTATTTTCTCGAACCGTAGATTAAGATCCAACGGCTATTAATATCTCAACGGTGTGAATGCGCATTTTGTAGTGTGGATTCAATAAGAAAGATAGAGAAAGTTGAAAGTAAATAAAAAGCAACATTACTTCCACCGCAAGTCAATCAATTCTTCGCTCGGGATCCACGATTACACCTTCGATTTCATGTACATGAAAAGAAAATCAATTTACAAGGGATCACAACAATTAAAGCCCCGTAAAAATCAGACAGTTTTGATTCAAGAGTGATAAATTTAAAACTATATAAAAATAAATTGTTTTTATTTTCTGAACCGTAGATTAAGATCCAACGGCTATTAATATCTCAACGTGTGAATGCGCATTTTGTAGTGTGGGATTCAATAAGAAAGATAGAGAAAGTTGAAAGTAAATAAAAAGCAACATTACTTCCACCGCAAGTCAATCAATTCTTCGCTCGGGATCCACGATTACACCTTCGATTTCGGGTACATGAAAAGAAAATCAATTTACAAGGGATCACAACAATTAAAGCCCCGTAAAAATCAGACAGTTATGATTCAAGAGTGATAAATTTAAAACTATATAAAAATAAATTGTTTTTATTTTCTGAACCGTAGATTAAGATCCAACGGCTATTAATATCTCAACGGTGTGAATGCGGCATTTTGTAGTGCAGGGGTTCAATAAGAAAGATAGAGAAAGTTGAAAGTAAATAAAAAAGCAACATTACTTCCACCGCAAGCCGAATCAATTCTTCGTTCGGGGATCCACGATTACACCTTCGATTTCAAGTACATGAAAAGAAAATCAATTTACAAGGGATCACAACAATTAAAGCCCCGTAAAAATCGATGCTTTGATTCAAGAGTGATAAATTTAAAACTATATAAAATAAATTGTTTTATTTTCTCGAACCGTAGATTAAGATCCAACGGCTATTAATATCTCAACGTGTGAATGCGCATTTTGTAGTGGGATTCAATAAGAAAGATAGAGAAAGTTGAAAGTAAATAAAAAGCAACATTACTTCCACCGCAAGTCAATCAATTCTTCGCTCGGGATCCACGATTACACCTTCGATTTCGTGTACATGAAAAGAAAATCAATTTACAAGGGATCACAACAATTAAAGCCCCGTAAAAATCGACGCTTTGATTCAAGAGTGATAAATTTAAAACTATATAAAATAAATTGTTTTTATTTTCTCGAACCGTAGATTAAGATCCAACGGCTATTAATATCTCAACGTGTGAATGCGGCATTTTGTAGTGTGGGATTCAATAAGAAAGATAGAGAAAGTTGAAAGTAAATAAAAAGCAACATTACTTCCAAACAAGTCGAATCAATTCTTCGCTCGGGATCCACGATTACACCTTCGATTTCGTGTACATGAAAAGAAAATCAATTTACAAGGGATCACAACAATTAAAGCCCCGTAAAAATCGATGCTTTGATTCAAGAGTGATAAATTTAAAACTATATAAAATAAATTGTTTTATTTTCTCGAACCGTAGATTAAGATCCAACGGCTATTAATATCTCAACGGTGTGAATGCGCATTTTGTAGTGGATTCAATAAGAAAGATAGAGAAAGTTGAAAGTAAATAAAAAGCAACATTACTTCCACCGCAAGTCGAATCAATTCTTCGCTCGGGATCCACGATTACACCTTCGATTTCGTGTACATGAAAAGAAAATCAATTTACAAGGGATCACAACAATTAAAGCCCCGTAAAAATCGATGCTTTTGATTCAAGAGTGATAAATTTAAAACTATATAAAATAAATTGTTTTTATTTTCTCGAACCGTAGATTAAGATCCAACGGCTATTAATATCTCAACGTGTGAATGCGGCATTTTGTAGTGCAGGGATTCAATAAGAAAGATAGAGAAAGTTGAAAGTAAATAAAAAGCAACATTACTTCCACCGCAAGTCAATCAATTCTTCGCTCGGGATCCACGATTACACCTTCGATTTCGTGTACATGAAAAGAAAATCAATTTACAAGGGATCACAACAATTAAAGCCCGTAAAATCGATGCTTTGATTCAAGAGTGATAAATTTAAAACTATATAAAATAAATTGTTTTATTTTCTCGAACCAGATTAAGATCCAACGGCTATTAATATCTCAACGTGTGAATGCGCATTTTGTAGTGGGATTCAATAAGAAAGATAGAGAAAGTTGAAAGTAAATAAAAAGCAACATTACTTCCACCGCAAGTCAATCAATTCTTCGCTCGGGATCCACGATTACACCTTCGATTTCAGGTACATGAAAAGAAAATCAATTTACAAGGGATCACAACAATTAAAGCCCCGTAAAAATCAGACAGTTTTGATTCAAGAGTGATAAATTTAAAACTATATAAAAATAAATTGTTTTTATTTTCTGAACCGTAGATTAAGATCCAACGGCTATTAATATCTCAACGGTGTGAATGCGGCATTTTGTAGTGCAGGGATTCAATAAGAAAGATAGAGAAAGTTGAAAGTAAATAAAAAAGCAACATTACTTCCAGCCGCAAGCTGAATCAATTCTTCGTTCGGGGATCCACGATTACACCTTCGATTTCAGGTACATGAAAAGAAAATCAATTTACAAGGGATCACAACAATTAAAGCCCCGTAAAAATCAGACTGTTTTGATTCAAGAGTGATAAATTTAAAACTATATAAAAATAAATTGTTTTTATTTTCTGAACCGTAGATTAAGATCCAACGGCTATTAATATCTCAACGGTGTGAATGCGCATTTTGTAGTGGGATAAGAAAGATAGAGAAAGTTGAAAGTAAATAAAAAGCAACATTACTTCCACCGCAAGTCGAATCAATTCTTCGCTCGGGATCCACGATTACACCTTCGATTTCGTACATGAAAAGAAAATCAATTTACAAGGGATCACAACAATTAAAGCCCCGTAAAAATCGATTTTGATTCAAGAGTGATAAATTTAAAACTATATAAAATAAATTGTTTTTATTTTCTCGAACCGTAGATTAAGATCCAACGGCTATTAATATCTCAACGGTGTGAATGCGCATTTTGTAGTGCAGGGATTCAATAAGAAAGATAGAGAAAGTTGAAAGTAAATAAAAAGCAACATTACTTCCACCGCAAGTCAATCAATTCTTCGCTCGGGATCCACGATTACACCTTCGATTTCGTGTACATGAAAAGAAAATCAATTTACAAGGGATCACAACAATTAAAGCCCCGTAAAATCGATAGCTTTGATTCAAGAGTGATAAATTTAAAACTATATAAAATAAATTGTTTTATTTTCGAACCGTAGATTAAGATCCAACGGCTATTAATATCTCAACGGTGTGAATGCGGCATTTTGTAGTGCAGGGATTCAATAAGAAAGATAGAGAAAGTTGAAAGTAAATAAAAAGCAACATTACTTCACCGCAAGTCAATCAATTCTTCGCTCGGGATCCACGATTACACCTTCGATTTCGTGTACATGAAAAGAAAATCAATTTACAAGGGATCACAACAATTAAAGCCCCGTAAAAATCGATAGCTTTGATTCAAGAGTGATAAATTTAAAACTATATAAAATAAATTGTTTTATTTTCGAACCGTAGATTAAGATCCAACGGCTATTAATATCTCAACGTGTGAATGCGGCATTTTGTAGTGGGATTCAATAAGAAAGATAGAGAAAGTTGAAAGTAAATAAAAAGCAACATTACTTCCACCGCAAGTCGAATCAATTCTTCGCTCGGGATCCACGATTACACCTTCGATTTCGTGTACATGAAAAGAAAATCAATTTACAAGGGATCACAACAATTAAAGCCCCGTAAAAATCGTACGCTTTGATTCAAGAGTGATAAATTTAAAACTATATAAAATAAATTGTTTTTATTTTCTCGAACCGTAGATTAAGATCCAACGGCTATTAATATCTCAACGGTGTGAATGCGCATTTTGTAGTGGGATTCAATAAGAAAGATAGAGAAAGTTGAAAGTAAATAAAAAGCAACATTACTTCCACCGCAAGTCGAATCAATTCTTCGCTCGGGATCCACGATTACACCTTCGATTTCGTGTACATGAAAAGAAAATCAATTTACAAGGGATCACAACAATTAAAGCCCCGTAAAAATCGACGCTTTGATTCAAGAGTGATAAATTTAAAACTATATAAAATAAATTGTTTTATTTTCTCGAACCGTAGATTAAGATCCAACGGCTATTAATATCTCAACGTGTGAATGCGGCATTTTGTAGTGGATTCAATAAGAAAGATAGAGAAAGTTGAAAGTAAATAAAAAGCAACATTACTTCCACCGCAAGTCAATCAATTCTTCGCTCGGGATCCACGATTACACCTTCGATTTCGTGTACATGAAAAGAAAATCAATTTACAAGGGATCACAACAATTAAAGCCCCGTAAAAATCGATGCTTTTGATTCAAGAGTGATAAATTTAAAACTATATAAAATAAATTGTTTTATTTTCCGAACCGTAGATTAAGATCCAACGGCTATTAATATCTCAACGTGTGAATGCGGCATTTTGTAGTGGGATTCAATAAGAAAGATAGAGAAAGTTGAAAGTAAATAAAAAGCAACATTACTTCCACCGCAAGTCAATCAATTCTTCGCTCGGGATCCACGATTACACCTTCGATTTCGTGTACATGAAAAGAAAATCAATTTACAAGGGATCACAACAATTAAAGCCCCGTAAAAATCGATAGCTTTGATTCAAGAGTGATAAATTTAAAACTATATAAAATAAATTGTTTTTATTTTCTCAACCGTAGATTAAGATCCAACGGCTATTAATATCTCAACGGTGTGAATGCGCATTTTGTAGTGGATTCAATAAGAAAGATAGAGAAAGTTGAAAGTAAATAAAAAGCAACATTACTTCCAAACAAGTCGAATCAATTCTTCGCTCGGGATCCACGATTACACCTTCGATTTCGTGTACATGAAAAGAAAATCAATTTACAAGGGATCACAACAATTAAAGCCCCGTAAAAATCGATGCTTTGATTCAAGAGTGATAAATTTAAAACTATATAAAATAAATTGTTTTTATTTTCTCGAACCGTAGATTAAGATCCAACGGCTATTAATATCTCAACGGTGTGAATGCGCATTTTGTAGTGGATTCAATAAGAAAGATAGAGAAAGTTGAAAGTAAATAAAAAGCAACATTACTTCCACAAGTCGAATCAATTCTTCGCTCGGGATCCACGATTACACCTTCGATTTCGTGTACATGAAAAGAAAATCAATTTACAAGGGATCACAACAATTAAAGCCCCGTAAAAATCGATAGCTTTGATTCAAGAGTGATAAATTTAAAACTATATAAAATAAATTGTTTTTATTTTCTCGAACCGAGATTAAGATCCAACGGCTATTAATATCTCAACGGTGTGAATGCGCATTTTGTAGTGGGGATTCAATAAGAAAGATAGAGAAAGTTGAAAGTAAATAAAAAGCAACATTACTTCCACCGCAAGTCGAATCAATTCTTCGCTCGGGATCCACGATTACACCTTCGATTTCGTGTACATGAAAAGAAAATCAATTTACAAGGGATCACAACAATTAAAGCCCCGTAAAAATCGATTTTGATTCAAGAGTGATAAATTTAAAACTATATAAAATAAATTGTTTTTATTTTCTCGAACCAGATTAAGATCCAACGGCTATTAATATCTCAACGTGTGAATGCGCATTGTAGTGTGGGATTCAATAAGAAAGATAGAGAAAGTTGAAAGTAAATAAAAAGCAACATTACTTCCAAACAAGTCGAATCAATTCTTCGCTCGGGATCCACGATTACACCTTCGATTTCGTGTACATGAAAAGAAAATCAATTTACAAGGGATCACAACAATTAAAGCCCCGTAAAAATCGACGCTTTGATTCAAGAGTGATAAATTTAAAACTATATAAAATAAATTGTTTTTATTTTCTCAACCGTAGATTAAGATCCAACGGCTATTAATATCTCAACGTGTGAATGCGCATTTTGTAGGGATTCAATAAGAAAGATAGAGAAAGTTGAAAGTAAATAAAAAGCAACATTACTTCCAAACCGCAAGTCAATCAATTCTTCGCTCGGGATCCACGATTACACCTTCGATTTCGTGTACATGAAAAGAAAATCAATTTACAAGGGATCACAACAATTAAAGCCCCGTAAAAATCAGACACTTTTGATTCAAGAGTGATAAATTTAAAACTATATAAAATAAATTGTTTTTATTTTCTGAACCGTAGATTAAGATCCAACGGCTATTAATATCTCAACGTGTGAATGCGCATTTTGTAGCAGGGATTCAATAAGAAAGATAGAGAAAGTTGAAAGTAAATAAAAAGCAACATTACTTCCACCGCAAGTCAATCAATTCTTCGCTCGGGATCCACGATTACACCTTCGATTTCGTGTACATGAAAAGAAAATCAATTTACAAGGGATCACAACAATTAAAGCCCCGTAAAAATCATACTTTGATTCAAGAGTGATAAATTTAAAACTATATAAAATAAATTGTTTTTATTTTCAACCGTAGATTAAGATCCAACGGCTATTAATATCTCAACGTGTGAATGCGGCATTTTGTAGTGTGGGATTCAATAAGAAAGATAGAGAAAGTTGAAAGTAAATAAAAAGCAACATTACTTCCACCGCAAGTCAATCAATTCTTCGCTCGGGATCCACGATTACACCTTCGATTTCGTGTACATGAAAAGAAAATCAATTTACAAGGGATCACAACAATTAAAGCCCCGTAAAAATCGACGCTTTGATTCAAGAGTGATAAATTTAAAACTATATAAAATAAATTGTTTTATTTTCTCGAACCAGATTAAGATCCAACGGCTATTAATATCTCAACGTGTGAATGCGCATTTTGTAGTGGGATTCAATAAGAAAGATAGAGAAAGTTGAAAGTAAATAAAAAGCAACATTACTTCCACCGCAAGTCAATCAATTCTTCGCTCGGGATCCACGATTACACCTTCGATTTCAGGTACATGAAAAGAAAATCAATTTACAAGGGATCACAACAATTAAAGCCCCGTAAAAATCAGACGGTTTTGATTCAAGAGTGATAAATTTAAAACTATATAAAAATAAATTGTTTTTATTTTCTCGAACCAGATTAAGATCCAACGGCTATTAATATCTCAACGGTGTGAATGCGCATTTTGTAGTGCATTCAATAAGAAAGATAGAGAAAGTTGAAAGTAAATAAAAAGCAACATTACTTCCACCGCAAGTCAATCAATTCTTCGCTCGGGATCCACGATTACACCTTCGATTTCGTGTACATGAAAAGAAAATCAATTTACAAGGGATCACAACAATTAAAGCCCCGTGAAAATCGATGCTTTTGATTCAAGAGTGATAAATTTAAAACTATATAAAATAAATTGTTTTTATTTTCCGAACCAGATTAAGATCCAACGGCTATTAATATCTCAACGGTGTGAATGCGGCATTTTGTAGTGGGATTCAATAAGAAAGATAGAGAAAGTTGAAAGTAAATAAAAAGCAACATTACTTCCACCGCAAGTCAATCAATTCTTCGCTCGGGATCCACGATTACACCTTCGATTTCGTGTACATGAAAAGAAAATCAATTTACAAGGGATCACAACAATTAAAGCCCCGTAAAATCGATGCTTTGATTCAAGAGTGATAAATTTAAAACTATATAAAATAAATTGTTTTTATTTTCTCGAACCGAGATTAAGATCCAACGGCTATTAATATCTCAACGGTGTGAATGCGCATTTTGTAGTGTGGATTCAATAAGAAAGATAGAGAAAGTTGAAAGTAAATAAAAAGCAACATTACTTCCACCGCAAGTCAATCAATTCTTCGCTCGGGATCCACGATTACACCTTCGATTTCGTGTACATGAAAAGAAAATCAATTTACAAGGGATCACAACAATTAAAGCCCCGTAAAAATCGATACTTTGATTCAAGAGTGATAAATTTAAAACTATATAAAATAAATTGTTTTTATTTTCCGAACCAGATTAAGATCCAACGGCTATTAATATCTCAACGTGTGAATGCGCATTTTGTAGCAGGGATTCAATAAGAAAGATAGAGAAAGTTGAAAGTAAATAAAAAGCAACATTACTTCCACCGCAAGTCGAATCAATTCTTCGCTCGGGATCCACGATTACACCTTCGATTTCGTACATGAAAAGAAAATCAATTTACAAGGGATCACAACAATTAAAGCCCGTAAAAATCATAGCTTTGATTCAAGAGTGATAAATTTAAAACTATATAAAATAAATTGTTTTTATTTTCTCAACCGTAGATTAAGATCCAACGGCTATTAATATCTCAACGTGTGAATGCGCATTTTGTAGTGGGATTCAATAAGAAAGATAGAGAAAGTTGAAAGTAAATAAAAAGCAACATTACTTCCACCGCAAGTCGAATCAATTCTTCGCTCGGGATCCACGATTACACCTTCGATTTCGTGTACATGAAAAGAAAATCAATTTACAAGGGATCACAACAATTAAAGCCCCGTAAAAATCGACGCTTTTGATTCAAGAGTGATAAATTTAAAACTATAAAAATAAATTGTTTTTATTTTCTCGAACCGTAGATTAAGATCCAACGGCTATTAATATCTCAACGTGTGAATGCGCATTTTGTAGTGTGGGATTCAATAAGAAAGATAGAGAAAGTTGAAAGTAAATAAAAAGCAACATTACTTCCACCGCAAGTCAATCAATTCTTCGCTCGGGATCCACGATTACACCTTCGATTTCGTGTACATGAAAAGAAAATCAATTTACAAGGGATCACAACAATTAAAGCCCCGTAAAAATCGATACGCTTTGATTCAAGAGTGATAAATTTAAAACTATATAAAATAAATTGTTTTTATTTTCCGAACCGTAGATTAAGATCCAACGGCTATTAATATCTCAACGTGTGAATGCGCATTTTGTAGTGGGATTCAATAAGAAAGATAGAGAAAGTTGAAAGTAAATAAAAAGCAACATTACTTCCAAAAAGTCAATCAATTCTTCGCTCGGGATCCACGATTACACCTTCGATTTCGTGTACATGAAAAGAAAATCAATTTACAAGGGATCACAACAATTAAAGCCCCGTAAAAATCGATGCTTTGATTCAAGAGTGATAAATTTAAAACTATATAAAATAAATTGTTTTATTTTCTCGAACCAGATTAAGATCCAACGGCTATTAATATCTCAACGTGTGAATGCGGCATTTTGTAGTGGGATTCAATAAGAAAGATAGAGAAAGTTGAAAGTAAATAAAAAGCAACATTACTTCCACCGCAAGTCAATCAATTCTTCGCTCGGGATCCACGATTACACCTTCGATTTCGTGTACATGAAAAGAAAATCAATTTACAAGGGATCACAACAATTAAAGCCCCGTAAAAATCGATGCTTTGATTCAAGAGTGATAAATTTAAAACTATATAAAAATAAATTGTTTTTATTTTCTCGAACCGTAGATTAAGATCCAACGGCTATTAATATCTCAACGTGTGAATGCGCATTTTGTAAAGGGATTCAATAAGAAAGATAGAGAAAGTTGAAAGTAAATAAAAAGCAACATTACTTCCACCGCAAGTCAATCAATTCTTCGCTCGGGATCCACGATTACACCTTCGATTTCGTGTACATGAAAAGAAAATCAATTTACAAGGGATCACAACAATTAAAGCCCCGTAAAATCATACGCTTTGATTCAAGAGTGATAAATTTAAAACTATATAAAATAAATTGTTTTTATTTTCCGAACCGTAGATTAAGATCCAACGGCTATTAATATCTCAACGTGTGAATGCGCATTTTGTAGTGTGGATTCAATAAGAAAGATAGAGAAAGTTGAAAGTAAATAAAAAGCAACATTACTTCCAAAGTCAATCAATTCTTCGCTCGGGATCCACGATTACACCTTCGATTTCGTGTACATGAAAAGAAAATCAATTTACAAGGGATCACAACAATTAAAGCCCCGTAAAAATCGATGCTTTTGATTCAAGAGTGATAAATTTAAAACTATATAAAATAAATTGTTTTATTTTCTCGAACCAGATTAAGATCCAACGGCTATTAATATCTCAACGTGTGAATGCGCATTTTGTAGCAGGGATTCAATAAGAAAGATAGAGAAAGTTGAAAGTAAATAAAAAGCAACATTACTTCCACCGCAAGTCGAATCAATTCTTCGCTCGGGATCCACGATTACACCTTCGATTTCGTGTACATGAAAAGAAAATCAATTTACAAGGGATCACAACAATTAAAGCCCCGTAAAAATGCTTTGATTCAAGAGTGATAAATTTAAAACTATATAAAATAAATTGTTTTATTTTCTCGAACCGAGATTAAGATCCAACGGCTATTAATATCTCAACGTGTGAATGCGCATTTTGTAGTGTGGGATTCAATAAGAAAGATAGAGAAAGTTGAAAGTAAATAAAAAGCAACATTACTTCCAAACCGCAAGTCGAATCAATTCTTCGCTCGGGATCCACGATTACACCTTCGATTTCGTGTACATGAAAAGAAAATCAATTTACAAGGGATCACAACAATTAAAGCCCCGTAAAAATCGTACGCTTTGATTCAAGAGTGATAAATTTAAAACTATATAAAATAAATTGTTTTATTTTCTCGAACCAGATTAAGATCCAACGGCTATTAATATCTCAACGTGTGAATGCGGCATTTTGTAGTGGGATTCAATAAGAAAGATAGAGAAAGTTGAAAGTAAATAAAAAGCAACATTACTTCCAAAGTCAATCAATTCTTCGCTCGGGATCCACGATTACACCTTCGATTTCGTGTACATGAAAAGAAAATCAATTTACAAGGGATCACAACAATTAAAGCCCCGTAAAATCGATGCTTTGATTCAAGAGTGATAAATTTAAAACTATATAAAATAAATTGTTTTTATTTTCTCGAACCGTAGATTAAGATCCAACGGCTATTAATATCTCAACGTGTGAATGCGGCATTTTGTAGTGGGATTCAATAAGAAAGATAGAGAAAGTTGAAAGTAAATAAAAAGCAACATTACTTCCAACCGCAAGTCGAATCAATTCTTCGCTCGGGATCCACGATTACACCTTCGATTTCGTGTACATGAAAAGAAAATCAATTTACAAGGGATCACAACAATTAAAGCCCCGTAAAAATCGACGCTTTGATTCAAGAGTGATAAATTTAAAACTATATAAAAATAAATTGTTTTATTTTCGAACCGTAGATTAAGATCCAACGGCTATTAATATCTCAACGTGTGAATGCGCATTTTGTAGCAGGGATTCAATAAGAAAGATAGAGAAAGTTGAAAGTAAATAAAAAGCAACATTACTTCCAAACCGCAAGTCAATCAATTCTTCGCTCGGGATCCACGATTACACCTTCGATTTCGTGTACATGAAAAGAAAATCAATTTACAAGGGATCACAACAATTAAAGCCCCGTAAAAATACGCTTTGATTCAAGAGTGATAAATTTAAAACTATATAAAATAAATTGTTTTATTTTCTCGAACCGTAGATTAAGATCCAACGGCTATTAATATCTCAACGGTGTGAATGCGCATTTTGTAGTGGGATTCAATAAGAAAGATAGAGAAAGTTGAAAGTAAATAAAAAGCAACATTACTTCCCGCAAGTCAATCAATTCTTCGCTCGGGATCCACGATTACACCTTCGATTTCGTGTACATGAAAAGAAAATCAATTTACAAGGGATCACAACAATTAAAGCCCCGTAAAAATCGCTTTGATTCAAGAGTGATAAATTTAAAACTATATAAAATAAATTGTTTTTATTTTCAACCGTAGATTAAGATCCAACGGCTATTAATATCTCAACGGTGTGAATGCGCATTTTGTAGTGGGATTCAATAAGAAAGATAGAGAAAGTTGAAAGTAAATAAAAAGCAACATTACTTCCACCGCAAGTCGAATCAATTCTTCGCTCGGGATCCACGATTACACCTTCGATTTCGTGTACATGAAAAGAAAATCAATTTACAAGGGATCACAACAATTAAAGCCCCGTAAAAATCGTACGCTTTGATTCAAGAGTGATAAATTTAAAACTATATAAAAATAAATTGTTTTTATTTTCTGAACCGTAGATTAAGATCCAACGGCTGTTAATATCTCAACGGTGTGAATGCGGCATTTTGTAGTGCAGGGGATTCAATAAGAAAGATAGAGAAAGTTGAAAGTAAATAAAAAAGCAACATTACTTCCAGCCGCAAGCTGAATCAATTCTTCGTTCGGGGATCCACGATTACACCTTCGATTTCAGGTACATGAAAAGAAAATCAATTTACAAGGGATCACAACAATTAAAGCCCCGTAAAAATCGTATGCTTTGATTCAAGAGTGATAAATTTAAAACTATATAAAATAAATTGTTTTATTTTCTCGAACCAGATTAAGATCCAACGGCTATTAATATCTCAACGTGTGAATGCGCATTTTGTAGTGTGGATTCAATAAGAAAGATAGAGAAAGTTGAAAGTAAATAAAAAGCAACATTACTTCCAACCGCAAGTCAATCAATTCGCTCGGGATCCACGATTACACCTTCGATTTCGTGTACATGAAAAGAAAATCAATTTACAAGGGATCACAACAATTAAAGCCCCGTAAAAATCAGACAGTTTTGATTCAAGAGTGATAAATTTAAAACTATATAAAAATAAATTGTTTTTATTTTCTGAACCGTAGATTAAGATCCAACGGCTATTAATATCTCAACGGTGTGAATGCGGCATTTTGTAGTGCAGGGGATTCAATAAGAAAGATAGAGAAAGTTGAAAGTAAATAAAAAAGCAACATTACTTCCAGCCGCAAGCTGAATCAATTCTTCGTTCGGGGATCCACGATTACACCTTCGATTTCAGGTACATGAAAAGAAAATCAATTTACAAGGGATCACAACAATTAAAGCCCCGTAAAAATCAGACGGTTTTGATTCAAGAGTGATAAATTTAAAACTATATAAAATAAATTGTTTTTTATTTTCTGAACCGTAGATTAAGATCCAACGGCTATTAATATCTCAACGTGTGAATGCATTTTGTAGTGGATTCAATAAGAAAGATAGAGAAAGTTGAAAGTAAATAAAAAGCAACATTACTTCCAAAAGTCGAATCAATTCTTCGCTCGGGATCCACGATTACACCTTCGATTTCAGGTACATGAAAAGAAAATCAATTTACAACGGATCACAACAATTAAAGCCCCGTAAAAATAACACAGTTTTGATTCAAGAGTGATAAATTTAAAACTATATGAAAATAAATTGTTTTTATTTTCTGAACCGTAGATTAAGATCCAACGGCTATTAATATCTCAACGTGTGAATGCGCATTTGTAGTGCAGGGATTCAATAAGAAAGATAGAGAAAGTTGAAAGTAAATAAAAAGCAACATTACTTCCAAACCAAGTCAATCAATTCTTCGCTCGGGATCCACGATTACACCTTCGATTTCGTGTACATGAAAAGAAAATCAATTTACAAGGGATCACAACAATTAAAGCCCCGTAAAAATCGATGCTTTTGATTCAAGAGTGATAAATTTAAAACTATATAAAATAAATTGTTTTATTTTCTCGAACCGTAGATTAAGATCCAACGGCTATTAATATCTCAACGTGTGAATGCGCATTTTGTAGTGCAGGGATTCAATAAGAAAGATAGAGAAAGTTGAAAGTAAATAAAAAGCAACATTACTTCCACCGCAAGTCAATCAATTCTTCTCGGGATCCACGATTACACCTTCGATTTCGTGTACATGAAAAGAAAATCAATTTACAAGGGATCACAACAATTAAAGCCCCGTAAAAATCGACGCTTTGATTCAAGAGTGATAAATTTAAAACTATATAAAATAAATTGTTTTTATTTTCGAACCGTAGATTAAGATCCAACGGCTATTAATATCTCAACGTGTGAATGCGCATTTTGTAGGTGGGATTCAATAAGAAAGATAGAGAAAGTTGAAAGTAAATAAAAAGCAACATTACTTCCACCGCAAGTCAATCAATTCTTCGCTCGGGATCCACGATTACACCTTCGATTTCGTGTACATGAAAAGAAAATCAATTTACAAGGGATCACAACAATTAAAGCCCCGTAAAATCTACGCTTTGATTCAAGAGTGATAAATTTAAAACTATATAAAATAAATTGTTTTATTTTCTCGAACCAGATTAAGATCCAACTATTAATATCTCAACGGTGTGAATGCGCATTTTGTAGTGCGGATTCAATAAGAAAGATAGAGAAAGTTGAAAGTAAATAAAAAGCAACATTACTTCCACCAAGTCGAATCAATTCTTCGCTCGGGATCCACGATTACACCTTCGATTTCGTGTACATGAAAAGAAAATCAATTTACAAGGGATCACAACAATTAAAGCCCCGTAAAAATCGACGCTTTGATTCAAGAGTGATAAATTTAAAACTATATAAAATAAATTGTTTTTATTTTCTCGAACCGTAGATTAAGATCCAACGCTATTAATATCTCAACGGTGTGAATGCGCATTTTGTAGTGCAGGGATTCAATAAGAAAGATAGAGAAAGTTGAAAGTAAATAAAAAGCAACATTACTTCCAACCGCAAGTCAATCAATTCTTCGCTCGGGATCCACGATTACACCTTCGATTTCGTGTACATGAAAAGAAAATCAATTTACAAGGGATCACAACAATTAAAGCCCCGTAAAATTTACGCTTTGATTCAAGAGTGATAAATTTAAAACTATATAAAATAAATTGTTTTATTTTCTCGAACCGTAGATTAAGATCCAACGGCTATTAATATCTCAACGTGTGAATGCGCATTTTGTAGCAGGGATTCAATAAGAAAGATAGAGAAAGTTGAAAGTAAATAAAAAGCAACATTACTCCACCGCAAGTCAATCAATTCTTCGCTCGGGATCCACGATTACACCTTCGATTTCGTGTACATGAAAAGAAAATCAATTTACAAGGGATCACAACAATTAAAGCCCCGTAAAAATCGTACGCTTTGATTCAAGAGTGATAAATTTAAAACTATATAAAAATAAATTGTTTTATTTTCTCGAACCGTAGATTAAGATCCAACGGCTATTAATATCTCAACGGTGTGAATGCGGCATTTTGTAGTGCAGGGGATTCAATAAGAAAGATAGAGAAAGTTGAAAGTAAATAAAAAAGCAACATTACTTCCACCGCAAGTCAATCAATTCTTCGCTCGGGATCCACGATTACACCTTCGATTTCAGGTACATGAAAAGAAAATCAATTTACAAGGGATCACAACAATTAAAGCCCCGTAAAAATCAGACACTTTTGATTCAAGAGTGATAAATTTAAAACTATATAAAAATAAATTGTTTTTATTTTCTTGAACCGTAGATTAAGATCCAACGGCTATTAATATCTCAACGGCATTTTGTAGTAGTGGGATTCAATAAGAAAGATAGAGAAAGTTGAAAGTAAATAAAAAGCAACATTACTTCCACCAAGTCAATCAATTCTTCGCTCGGGATCCACGATTACACCTTCGATTTCGTGTACATGAAAAGAAAATCAATTTACAAGGGATCACAACAATTAAAGCCCCGTAAAAATCGCATTTTGATTCAAGAGTGATAAATTTAAAACTATATAAAAATAAATTGTTTTATTTTCTCGAACCAGATTAAGATCCAACGGCTATTAATATCTCAACGTGTGAATGCGCATTTTGTAGTGCAGTGGATTCAATAAGAAAGATAGAGAAAGTTGAAAGTAAATAAAAAGCAACATTACTTCCACCGCAAGTCAATCAATTCTTCGCTCGGGATCCACGATTACACCTTCGATTTCGTGTACATGAAAAGAAAATCAATTTACAAGGGATCACAACAATTAAAGCCCCGTGAAAATTTACGCTTTGATTCAAGAGTGATAAATTTAAAACTATATAAAATAAATTGTTTTTATTTTCTCGAACCGTAGATTAAGATCCAACGGCTATTAATATCTCAACGTGTGAATGCGGCATTTTGTAGTGTGGGATTCAATAAGAAAGATAGAGAAAGTTGAAAGTAAATAAAAAGCAACATTACTTCCAAAGCAAGTCAATCAATTCTTCGCTCGGGATCCACGATTACACCTTCGATTTCGTGTACATGAAAAGAAAATCAATTTACAAGGGATCACAACAATTAAAGCCCCGTAAAATCGACGCTTTGATTCAAGAGTGATAAATTTAAAACTATATAAAATAAATTGTTTTTATTTTTCAACCGTAGATTAAGATCCAACGGCTATTAATATCTCAACGTGTGAATGCGCATTTTGTAGTGGGATTCAATAAGAAAGATAGAGAAAGTTGAAAGTAAATAAAAAGCAACATTACTTCCAAACGCAAGTCAATCAATTCTTCGCTCGGGATCCACGATTACACCTTCGATTTCGTGTACATGAAAAGAAAATCAATTTACAAGGGATCACAACAATTAAAGCCCCGTAAAATCGATAGCTTTGATTCAAGAGTGATAAATTTAAAACTATATAAAATAAATTGTTTTATTTTCGAACCGTAGATTAAGATCCAACGGCTATTAATATCTCAACGGTGTGAATGCGCATTTTGTAGTGTGGGATTCAATAAGAAAGATAGAGAAAGTTGAAAGTAAATAAAAAGCAACATTACTTCACCGCAAGTCAATCAATTCTTCGCTCGGGATCCACGATTACACCTTCGATTTCGTGTACATGAAAAGAAAATCAATTTACAAGGGATCACAACAATTAAAGCCCCGTAAAAATCGATAGCTTTGATTCAAGAGTGATAAATTTAAAACTATATAAAAATAAATTGTTTTATTTTCTCAACCGTAGATTAAGATCCAACGGCTATTAATATCTCAACGTGTGAATGCGGCATTTTGTAGTGCGGGATTCAATAAGAAAGATAGAGAAAGTTGAAAGTAAATAAAAAGCAACATTACTTCCAAAGTCGAATCAATTCTTCGCTCGGGATCCACGATTACACCTTCGATTTCGTGTACATGAAAAGAAAATCAATTTACAAGGGATCACAACAATTAAAGCCCCGTAAAATCGTACTTTGATTCAAGAGTGATAAATTTAAAACTATATAAAAATAAATTGTTTTATTTTCTCGAACCGTAGATTAAGATCCAACGGCTATTAATATCTCAACGTGTGAATGCGCATTTTGTAGTGCAGGGATTCAATAAGAAAGATAGAGAAAGTTGAAAGTAAATAAAAAGCAACATTACTTCCACCGCAAGTCAATCAATTCTTCGCTCGGGATCCACGATTACACCTTCGATTTCGTGTACATGAAAAGAAAATCAATTTACAAGGGATCACAACAATTAAAGCCCCGAAAAATACGCTTTGATTCAAGAGTGATAAATTTAAAACTATATAAAATAAATTGTTTTTATTTTCTCAACCGTAGATTAAGATCCAACGGCTATTAATATCTCAACGTGTGAATGCGCATTTTGTAGTGCGGGATTCAATAAGAGAAAGTTGAAAGTAAATAAAAAGCAACATTACTTCCACCGCAAGTCAATCAATTCTTCGCTCGGGATCCACGATTACACCTTCGATTTCGTACATGAAAAGAAAATCAATTTACAAGGGATCACAACAATTAAAGCCCCGTAAAATCGTATACTTTGATTCAAGAGTGATAAATTTAAAACTATATAAAATAAATTGTTTTTATTTTCGAACCGTAGATTAAGATCCAACGCTATTAATATCTCAACTGTGAATGCGCATTTTGTAGTGGATTCAATAAGAAAGATAGAGAAAGTTGAAAGTAAATAAAAAGCAACATTACTTCCAACCGCAAGTCAATCAATTCTTCGCTCGGGATCCACGATTACACCTTCGATTTCGTACATGAAAAGAAAATCAATTTACAAGGGATCACAACAATTAAAGCCCCGAAAATCGACGCTTTGATTCAAGAGTGATAAATTTAAAACTATATAAAATAAATTGTTTTTATTTTCTCGAACCAGATTAAGATCCAACGGCTATTAATATCTCAACGTGAATGCGGCATTTTGTAGCAGGATTCAATAAGAAAGATAGAGAAAGTTGAAAGTAAATAAAAAGCAACATTACTTCCAAAGTCGAATCAATTCTTCGCTCGGGATCCACGATTACACCTTCGATTTCGTGTACATGAAAAGAAAATCAATTTACAAGGGATCACAACAATTAAAGCCCCGTAAAATCGATGCTTTGATTCAAGAGTGATAAATTTAAAACTATATAAAATAAATTGTTTTATTTTCGAACCGTAGATTAAGATCCAACGGCTATTAATATCTCAACGTGTGAATGCGCATTTTGTAGTGGGGATTCAATAAGAAAGATAGAGAAAGTTGAAAGTAAATAAAAAGCAACATTACTTCCACCGCAAGTCAATCAATTCTTCGCTCGGGATCCACGATTACACCTTCGATTTCGTGTACA
Source organism: Vicia sativa (assembly GCA_021764765.1). NCBI lineage: Eukaryota > Viridiplantae > Streptophyta > Magnoliopsida > Fabales > Fabaceae > Vicia > Vicia sativa. The sequence goes on along the minus strand of CM038794.1, from coordinate 236,688,600 downwards.
TGAAAAGAAAATCAATTTACAAGGGATCACAACAATTAAAGCCCGTAAAAATTACGCTTTGATTCAAGAGTGATAAATTTAAAACTATAAAAATAAATTGTTTTATTTTCTCAACCGTAGATTAAGATCCAACGGCTATTAATATCTCAACGTGTGAATGCGCATTTTGTAGTGCAGGGATTCAATAAGAAAGATAGAGAAAGTTGAAAGTAAATAAAAAGCAACATTACTTCCAAACCGAAGTCAATCAATTCTTCGCTCGGGATCCACGATTACACCTTCGATTTCGTGTACATGAAAAGAAAATCAATTTACAAGGGATCACAACAATTAAAGCCCCGTAAAATCGATACTTTGATTCAAGAGTGATAAATTTAAAACTATATAAAATAAATTGTTTTTATTTTCCGAACCAGATTAAGATCCAACGGCTATTAATATCTCAACGGTGTGAATGCGCATTTTGTAAAGTGGATTCAATAAGAAAGATAGAGAAAGTTGAAAGTAAATAAAAAGCAACATTACTTCCACCGCAAGTCGAATCAATTCTTCGCTCGGGATCCACGATTACACCTTCGATTTCGTGTACATGAAAAGAAAATCAATTTACAAGGGATCACAACAATTAAAGCCCCGTAAAAATCGACTTTGATTCAAGAGTGATAAATTTAAAACTATATAAAATAAATTGTTTTTATTTTCAACCGTAGATTAAGATCCAACGGCTATTAATATCTCAACGTGTGAATGCGGCATTTTGTAGTGCAGGGATTCAATAAGAAAGATAGAGAAAGTTGAAAGTAAATAAAAAGCAACATTACTTCCAACCGCAAGTCGAATCAATTCTTCGCTCGGGATCCACGATTACACCTTCGATTTCGTGTACATGAAAAGAAAATCAATTTACAAGGGATCACAACAATTAAAGCCCCGTAAAAATCGCTTTGATTCAAGAGTGATTAAATATATAAAAATAAATTGTTTTTATTTTCTCAACCGTAGATTAAGATCCAACGGCTATTAATATCTCAACGGGTGAATGCGCATTTTGTAGTGCAGTGGATTCAATAAGAAAGATAGAGAAAGTTGAAAGTAAATAAAAAGCAACATTACTTCCACCGAAGTCAATCAATTCTTCGCTCGGGATCCACGATTACACCTTCGATTTCGTGTACATGAAAAGAAAATCAATTTACAAGGGATCACAACAATTAAAGCCCCGTGAAAATCTTACGCTTTGATTCAAGAGTGATAAATTTAAAACTATATAAAATAAATTGTTTTTATTTTCCGAACCGTAGATTAAGATCCAACGGCTATTAATATCTCAACGGTGTGAATGCGCATTTTGTAGTGTGGATTCAATAAGAAAGATAGAGAAAGTTGAAAGTAAATAAAAAGCAACATTACTTCCAACCGCAAGTCAATCAATTCTTCGCTCGGGATCCACGATTACACCTTCGATTTCGTGTACATGAAAAGAAAATCAATTTACAAGGGATCACAACAATTAAAGCCCCGTAAAAATCTACGCTTTTGATTCAAGAGTGATAAATTTAAAACTATATAAAAATAAATTGTTTTATTTTCTCAACCGTAGATTAAGATCCAACGGCTATTAATATCTCAACGTGTGAATGCGCATTTTGTAGTGTGGGATTCAATAAGAAAGATAGAGAAAGTTGAAAGTAAATAAAAAGCAACATTACTTCCAAAGAAGTCAATCAATTCGCGGGGATCCACGATTACACCTTCGATTTCGTGTACATGAAAAGAAAATCAATTTACAAGGGATCACAACAATTAAAGCCCCGTAAAAATCGATAGCTTTGATTCAAGAGTGATAAATTTAAAACTATATAAAAATAAATTGTTTTTATTTTCGAACCGTAGATTAAGATCCAACGGCTATTAATATCTCAACGGTGAATGCGGCATTTTGTAGGCAGGATTCAATAAGAAAGATAGAGAAAGTTGAAAGTAAATAAAAAGCAACATTACTTCCAAACAAGTCAATCAATTCTTCGCTCGGGATCCACGATTACACCTTCGATTTCTGTACATGAAAAGAAAATCAATTTACAAGGGATCACAACAATTAAAGCCCGTAAAAATCGACGCTTTGATTCAAGAGTGATAAATTTAAAACTATATAAAATAAATTGTTTTATTTTCCGAACCGAGATTAAGATCCAACGGCTATTAATATCTCAACGGTGAATGCGCATTTTGTAGCGGGATTCAATAAGAAAGATAGAGAAAGTTGAAAGTAAATAAAAAGCAACATTACTTCCACCGCAAGTCAATCAATTCTTCGCTCGGGATCCACGATTACACCTTCGATTTGTACATGAAAAGAAAATCAATTTACAAGGGATCACAACAATTAAAGCCCGTAAAATCGATAGCTTTTGATTCAAGAGTGATAAATTTAAAACTATATAAAATAAATTGTTTTATTTTCTCGAACCGTAGATTAAGATCCAACGCTATTAATATCTCAACGGTGTGAATGCGCATTTTGTAGTGTGGGATTCAATAAGAAAGATAGAGAAAGAAAGTAAATAAAAAGCAACATTACTTCCACCGCAAGTCAATCAATTCTTCGTCGGATCCACGATTACACCTTCGATTTCGTGTACATGAAAAGAAAATCAATTTACAAGGATCACAACAATTAAAGCCCGAAAATCGACGCTTTGATTCAAGAGTGATAAATTTAAAACTATATAAAAATAAATTGTTTTTATTTTCGAACCAGATTAAGATCCAACGGCTATTAATATCTCAACGTGAATGCGCATTTTGTAGTGTGGGATTCAATAAGAAAGATAGAGAAAGTTGAAAGTAAATAAAAAGCAACATTACTTCAGCCGCAAGTCAATCAATTCTTCGCTCGGGATCCACGATTACACCTTCGATTTCGTGTACATGAAAAGAAAATCAATTTACAAGGGATCACAACAATTAAAGCCCCGTAAAAATCGACGCTTTGATTCAAGAGTGATAAATTTAAAACTATATAAAAATAAATTGTTTTTATTTTCTCAACCAGATTAAGATCCAACGGCTATTAATATCTCAACGGTGTGAATGCGCATTTTGTAGTGTGGGATTCAATAAGATAGAGAAAGTTGAAAGTAAATAAAAAGCAACATTACTTCCAGCCAAGTCAATCAATTCTTCGCTCGGGATCCACGATTACACCTTCGATTTCGTGTACATGAAAAGAAAATCAATTTACAAGGGATCACAACAATTAAAGCCCCGTAAAAACTTACGCTTTGATTCAAGAGTGATAAATTTAAAACTATATAAAATAAATTGTTTTTATTTTCTCGAACCGAGATTAAGATCCAACGGCTATTAATATCTCAACGTATGCGGCATTTTGTAGTGTGTGGATTCAATAAGAAAGATAGAGAAAGTTGAAAGTAAATAAAAAGCAACATTACTTCCACCGCAAGTCAATCAATTCTTCGCTCGGGATCCACGATTACACCTTCGATTTCGTGTACATGAAAAGAAAATCAATTTACAAGGGATCACAACAATTAAAGCCCCGTAAAATCGATACTTTGATTCAAGAGTGATAAATTTAAAACTATATAAAATAAATTGTTTTATTTTCTCGAACAGAGATTAAGATCCAACGCTATTAATATCTCAACGTGAATGCGATTTTGTAGTGTGGATTCAATAAGAAAGATAGAGAAAGTTGAAAGTAAATAAAAAGCAACATTACTTCCAAATAAGTCGAATCAATTCTTCGCTCGGGATCCACGATTACACCTTCGATTTCGTGTACATGAAAAGAAAATCAATTTACAAGGGATCACAACAATTAAAGCCCCGTAAAAATATAAGCTTTGATTCAAGAGTGATAAATTTAAACTATATAAAAATAAATTGTTTTTATTCTCCGAACCAGATTAAGATCCAACGCTATTAATATCTCAACGTGTGAATGCGCATTTTGTAGTGCAGGATCAATAAGAAAGATAGAGAAAGTTGAAAGTAAAAAAAAGCAACATTACTTCCGTGCAAGTCAATCAATTCTCGTCGGGATCCACGATTACACCTTCGATTTCGTGTACATGAAAAGAAAATCAATTTACAAGGGATCACAACAATTAAAGCCCCGTAAAACTTAGCTTTGATTCAAGAGTGATAAATTTAAAACTATATAAAATAAATTGTTTTATTTTCTCAACCGTAGATTAAGATCCAACGGCTATTAATATCTCAACGTGAATGCGCATTTTGTAGTGCGGATTCAATAAGAAAGATAGAGAAAGTTGAAAGTAAATAAAAAGCAACATTACTTCCACCGCAAGTCGAATCAATTCTTCGCTCGGGGATCCACGATTACACCTTCGATTTCGTGTACATGAAAAGAAAATCAATTTACAAGGGATCACAACAATTAAAGCCCCTGAAAATCGACATTTTGATTCAAGAGTGATAAATTTAAAACTATATAAAATAAATTGTTTTTATTTTCTCGAACCGTAGATTAAGATCCAACGCCATTAATATCTCAACGTGTGAATGCGGCATTTTGTAGTGTAGGGATTCAATAAGAAAGATAGAGAAAGTTGAAAGTAAATAAAAAGCAACATTATCCACCGCAGTCAATCAATTCTTCGTCGGGATCCACGATTACACCTTCGATTTCGTGTACATGAAAAGAAAATCAATTTACAAGGGATCACAACAATTAAAGCCCCGTAAAATCGATGCGCTTTTGATTCAAGAGTGATAAATTTAAAACTATATAAAAATAAATTGTTTTTATTTTCGAACCGAGATTAAGATCCAACTATTATTAATATCTCAACGGTGTGAATGCGCATTTTGTAGTGGGATTCAATAAGAAAGATAGAGAAAGTTGAAAGTAAATAAAAAGCAACATTACTTCCACAGCTAAGTCAATCAATTCTTCGCTCGGGATCCACGATTACACCTTCGATTTCGTGTATGAAAAGAAAATCAATTTACAAGGGATCACAACAATTAAAGCCCCGTAAAAACTAGCTTTTGATTCAAGAGTGATAAATTTAAAACTATATAAAATAAATTGTTTTTATTTTCGAACCAGATTAAGATCCAACGGCTATTAATATCTCAACGTGTGAATGCGGCATTTTGTAGTGTGGATTCAATAAGAAAGATAGAGAAAGTTGAAAGTAAAAAGCAACATTACTTCAAACTAAGTCGAATCAATTCTTCGCTCGGGATCCACGATTACACCTTCGATTTCGTGTACATGAAAAGAAAATCAATTTACAAGGGATCACAAATTAAAGCCCCGTAAAAAATCACGCTTTTGATTCAAGAGTGATAAATTAAAACTATATAAAATAAATTGTTTTTATTTTCCGAATGTAGATTAAGATCCAACGGCTATTAATATCTCAACGGTGTGAATGCGGCATTTTGTAGTGTAGGGGATTCAATAAGAAAGATAGAGAAAGTTGAAAGTAAATAAAAAGCAACATTACTTCCATAAGTCGAATCAATTCTTCGTCGGATCCACGATTACACCTTCGATTGTGTACATGAAAAGAAAATCAATTTAAGGGATCACAACAATTAAAGCCCCGAAAATCGTGACATTTTGATTCAAGAGTGATAAATTTAAAACTATATAAAATAAATTTTTATTTTGAACCGTAGATTAAGATCCAACGGCTATTAATATCTCAACGGTGAATGCGCATTTTGTAGGTGGGATTCAATAAGAAAGATAGAGAAAGTTGAAAGTAAATAAAAAGCAACATTTACCGAAGTCGAATCAATTCTTCGCTCGGGATCCACGACACCTTCGATTTCGTACATGAAAAGAAAATCAATTTATAAGGGATCACAACAATTAAAGCCCCAAAAATCGAAGCTTTGATTCAAGAGTGATAAATTTAAAACTATATAAAAATAAATTGTTTTATTTTCTCAACCGTAGATTAAGATCCAACGCTATTAATATCTCAACGTGTGAATGCGGCATTTTGTAGTGTAGGGATTCAATAAGAAAGATAGAGAAAGAAAGTAAAAAAGCAACATTACTTCCCCGCAAGTCGAATCAATTCTTCGCTCGGATCCACGACATAACCTCGATTTCGTGTACATGAAAAGAAAATCAATTTACAAGGATCACAACAATTAAAGCCCGTGAAAATCGGATACTTTGATTCAAGAGTGATAAATTTAAAACTATATAAAAATAAATTGTTTTTATTTTCCCCGAATCAGATTAAGATCCAACGCTATTAATATCTCAACGGTGTGAATGCCGCATTTAGAAAGTGTGGATTCAATAAGAAAGATAGAGAAAGTTGAAAGTAAATAAAAAGCAACATTACTTCCAGCCGCAAGTCAATCAATTCTTCGCTCGGGATCCACGACATACACCTTCGATTTCGTGTACATGAAAAGAAAATCAATTTACAAGGATCACAACAATTAAAGCCCCGTAAAATCGAAGCTTTGATTCAAGAGTGATAAATTTAAAACTATATAAAAATAAATTGTTTTTATTTTCTCAACCAGATTAAGATCCAACTATTAATATCTCAACGGTGAATGCGTTTTGTAGCAGTGGGATCAATAAGAAAGATAGAGAAAGTTGAAAGTAAATAAAAAAGCAACATTACTTCCGCAAGTCAATCAATTCTTCTTCGGATCCAATTACACCTTCGATTTCGTGTACATGAAAAGAAAATCAATTTACAAGGGATCACAACAATTAAAGCCCCGTAAAATTTATACTTTGATTCAAGAGTGATAAATTAAACTATATAAAATAAATTGTTTTTATTTTCTCGAACTGTAGATTAAGATCCAACGGCTATTAATATCTCAACGTGTGAATGCGCATTTTGTAGTGCGGGATTCAATAAGAAAGATAGAGAAAGTTGAAAGTAAATAAAAGCAACATTACTTCCAGCGCAAGTCGAATCAATTCTTCTTCGGGATCCATGATTACACCTTCGATTTCGTGTACATGAAAAGAAAATCAATTTACAAGGGATCACAACAATTAAAGCCCCGTAAAAATCGACAGCTTTTGATTCAAGAGTGATAAATTTAAACTATATAAAATAAATTGTTTTATTTTCTCAACCGTAGATTAAGATCCAACGCTATTAATATCTCAACGTGTGAATGCGTATTTTGTAGCAGGGATTCAATAAGAAAGATGAAAAAAGTAAATAAAAAGCAACATTACCCACCGCAAGTCAATCAATTCTTCGCTCGGGATCCACGATTACACCTTCGATTTCGGTACATGAAAAGAAAATCAATTTACAAGGGATCACAACAATTAAAGCCCAGAAAATCGATTTTGATTCAAGAGTGATAAATTTAAAACTATATAAAATAAATTGTTTTTATTTTCTCGAACCGTAGATTAAGATCCAACTATTAATATCTCAACGGTGTGAATGCGATTTGTAAGTGGGATCAAGAAAGATAGAGAAAGTTGAAAGTAAATAAAAAAGCAACATTACTCCAAATGCAAGTCAATCAATTCTTCGCTCGGGATCCACGATTACCCTTCGATTTCGTGTACATGAAAAGAAAATCAATTTACAAGGGATCACAACAATTAAAGCCCCGTAAAAATCAAACAGCTTTGATTCAAGAGTGATAAATTTAAAACTATATAAAATAAATTGTTTTATTTTTCGAACCGTCAGATTAAGATCCAACGCTTATTAATATCTCAACGTGTATGCAGCATTTTAGTGTGGGATTCAATAAGAAAGATAGAGAAAGTTGAAAGTAAATAAAAAGCAACATTACTTCCAGCCGTCAATCAATTCTTCGCTCGGGGATCCACGATTACACCTTCGATTTGTGTACATGAAAGAAAATCAATTTGTAATACGTAACTGAACGAAGTACAACAA